>CAUYON010110663.1:0-11515 GCA_963573935.1 Arctocebus calabarensis | reverse complement strand
TGAAAGTAAATTGTAGACATCATGGTAAGTTCTCCTAAATTCTTGGGGCTACAGCTCTTACGATTAAGGATGGTCTCCTCTTAAAGACATTTTAGAACCATCACGAACTATGTGACATGGAATCATTTAATTAAACAGTTACACTTTTCTTTTTTTTTTTTTTTTTTTGGGACAGAGCCTCAAGCTGTTACCCTGGACAGAGTGCTGTGACATCACAGCTCACAGCAACCTCCAATTCCTGGGCTTAAGCAAGTCTCTTGCCTCTGCCTCCCAAGTAGCTGGGACTATAGGCGCCTGCCACAACGCCCGGCTATTTTTTGGTTGCAGCCGTCATTGTTGTTTGGCGGGCCCGGGCTGGATTCGAACTTGCCAGCTCAGGTGTACGTGGCTGGAACCTTAACCCATTGAGCCACAGGCACCGAGCCCAGTTACACTTTTCTATTAAAGAGTGTAAACTTTGAATTGTGCTCCCTTTATAGTTGATAGAAATAAGTTAGATTTAAAAAACATTCTAAATAGTGATTATTTAGTGGACAGATAAGCAGTATGAATTGGTTTGATGAGAGAAACTTCTGTATATAAAATCATGGACTTTGCATTATACACGTGCCCTGTGAGAGAGAGGCGTTGCTGTGCTTTCTTCACTCCCTGTAACCTTCCTACCCCATGGCTGATGTGTATGGTTAGGTCAGTGAATCTCATTACCACCCTTGCCTTCTTCCCGGTGAGCATTCACAGGTAGCCCAACAGCTGTGCTCTAATGTGATCAAGAGTCTTTCTTTAAATTTTTTTTTTTTGTGATCAGGAGTCTTAACCATTTTTTTTTAAACCTAATCTTATAGGAGAATGTGGATAGAATATGAGTGGTAATTTGAAGTTGAAGTTAATATATTAAAATCAACACTAGAGAGATTAAAAATGATTCCAAGCCCCGTAATTTGACTTCTGGAATTGACACTTTACATAAAATCTCAAGGATGTGTTCAACTGTGATTATAGTTGTAAGCCATTATACGTTATAGCTAATTACACAACCAGTGACCTGTGATTCTTGCTGTGGACTCTTCTACATTCTGATCTCAGTCACAGTTTCTTTTCTGCATCTTCTTCTCGTGGTCCCTGTGTATCTAAGCATTTCTTTATAGATGCTTATGAGCACGAGTTGGCTATTTAAGGCATGTTTTAAAAGAAGTCTATTTAAGTAAGCTATTTAAGGCAGCAGTGGCTTCTTATACTCTCATTTATGATTTAGAACAAAAGGTTAGTGATGAAAGCAAAGGCTCCTTGAAAGATACTGACATTCAGGAGGAGCTGTGTTTTAATCATAGGTAGCTCTGAATGGTTAAGTTTACTCTTTTCCTCTTTGTTCATGCTTTTGACAAAATGAGGAGGGTGAAAGGGATTTGAAGGATGAGTGAAGGGAAGGAGTGTGGGCCCTGCCTTGCCCTAGACCACTTTAGTTACAGGGTCATTTTTTAAAACTTTCCGTTGAAGAGGAACATACATAACCGAAAATACACATAAGTATTTAGTTCACACGGGTTTACCAACAAAACATCCAGGTAACAGAACATTACCGGCACAGTCTCAAGGCTCCTTCTAGGCATAGCAGTTGACCTTTGAACAAATCCAGGGTCTCTCCTTGCAGTGGAAAGCCTGAGTTTAACTTTCACTCCCCCCAAACAAACTACTAATAGCCTGCCTTTTGACTAAAAGCCTTACTGATAACATAAACAGTCGATACATAACTACATATATTTTACACATTCATGACATACCTAACATTTTCTTAATTTTTTTCTTGTCTCTAGGCTATGTGGTTCATCTGTGAGTTTTTTTAAATTGTTGCAAATTTTCCAATGTATTTATTTATTTATTTTTGAGACAGAGACTCTCTATGTTGCCCTTGGTAGAGTGCTGTGGCGTCACAGCTCACAGCAACCTCAAACTCTTGGGCTTAAGCGATTCTCTTGGCTCATCCTCCCAAGTAGCTGGGACTACTAGCCCGCCACAATGCCCGGCTATTTTTTTTTGTTGCAGCTGTCATTGTTGATTTTAGCTGGCCCTGGCTGGGTTCGAACCTGCCAGCCTCAGTGTATGTGGCCGGCACCTACCCACTGAGCTACGGGTGCCGCCACCAATGTATTTATTAATGAGAAAAATCTTCATATAAATGGTCCCTCACAGTTTAATGCGCAGTTCAGGGCCAACTACATCCCACTGCATGGATGACTACTCTCTTGACTTTTAGCAGCATACATTTGTTTTGCCTGTTTCTTTTTCTGTGTGCACACACGTGTGTAAGACAGAATGCAGATTGTACTCTTTCGTGTGGGGCTTCTCTCATTCAGTAACATAGATGCCTCCATATTGTTGTCCATAGCTATCGGTCATTCATTTTCATTACTATGGAGCATTTCATTGTGCGAGAAAATAACCACTTACTAGCACAATAAATGTGGGTAAATTTTTGGCTTTACCTATCCGGAGCACCCACCAGCAGAAATAGGGACTAAATAAGGTTTAATTATCAGGGTTACAGTGCAGGTAGCCCCAGGCTGTGCCCAACTTCTGCTTGATGTGAAGGATGAATCCAGACAGCAGGTAGAAGATTGAGACACACTTGGGAGAGGCGCGTGTGGTTCCTTCAGGCCCATGGTGATTCTTGCTGCTCTTCCTATGACTCACCATGTCCCTTTTCTCTTTGCTCCCTGCTGGCACATGTTTTCTGCATCCCCTTCTCTGCCATTATTCTTCTCCCTATAGCCCCACTATTGCTTGATATGTGCAGTACAGTTCATGAAAATTTCAAGTTCATTAGGTGCTGATATTAAGTGTTAGATGAGGGGCAAAGAACTGAAAGCTGCGAGCTCATGCGTGAGGAGCTCCTGTGTGGTTATGGACTCACAGGTGTGGACACGGGCCACGTCCCTGGGGACCAGTTACATTGCAGAATTCAGGGATGTATATTCAAAGGCTTACATGGGATAAACTGGTATCAGGACAGAAATTAACTCCAGAGCGGTGGGCACTGCAGAGAATGAGGACATATTCCCTCCCTAAGTTTTGACCCGACAAATCATGTCTAGCTAGACTTAGCAACCTTTAGGGAATAAAAAGAATGTTCATTATAAGAAAGTATTCTTCAGGGGATTTGGATTTTTTATTTATTTATTTATTTTTTATTTTTTTATTTTTTTATTTTTATTTTTTTTGAGACAGAGCCTCAAGCTGTTGCCCTGGGTAGAGTATCGTGGCATCACAGCTCACAGCAACCTCCAATTCCTGGGCTCAAGCGAGTCTCTTGCCTCTGCCTCCCAAATAGCTGGGACTACAGGCGCCCGCCACAATGCCCGGCCATTTTTTTTGGTTGCAGCCGTCATTGTTGTTTGGCGGGCCCGGGGGCTGGATTCGAACCCGCCAGCTCAGGTGTACGTGGCTGGCGCCTTAGCCCGTTGAGCCACAGGTGCCGAGTCGGGATTTGGATGTTTTTATGGACAAATTATGTTTTTGTGAATAAAGCTTTATTTAAAACCAGTCATGCTTATTTGTTTATATGGTGCTGTAACAGCAGAGTCAAGTAGTTGCAAAGGAAACCTGGGTCTAGTTGTTGCAACAGTGACCATATGGTCCACAAAGCCTAAAATATTTACCATCTGGCCCTTTCCAAAAAGTTTGCCAACTCATGCTTTTACTTCATAAAATTAAGGACAGTAATCCTAACCTCTGTAGTCATGTAATAGTCTGAGCCCACTAAATTTAGTGTTAATGTCTTGATTCCTACAGCAAATATTTACAGAGTGCTTATTGTATTTCGCATAAAATGGTAATAATCAGAAATGGTTCTTGTTCTCGGGGAATTTAAAAGAGGCTCCTATGAACTTGAATTTCCCTTCTAGTATTGTGCTTTCTATAAATCAAAGCAGAAGTGTAATAGGGAAATAGAATTACCATATCCTTTACTTATTTATTTAATTGTTATTTGCATTTATCTTATGTTGTACCTATTCCTGGGCCATAACTCTTTTGTTTCTTTAGTTTCTTTTGGAATATCTTTTTCTTCTGTGCTGCCTTCTCTTCTGGTTTGGGAACAGTCTGTTCTTTTTTAGTAAGGATCATCTCGATGTGGTGTATGGGTTAATCTGACCGTGAGCTCTGTAAGTTTGGTGACACATCTTGGGTGCTTTGTTCACCTGGATATGCACAGTGACCAGAGACTCTACATCTGAACCCTTAAGTTCAGTATTACTTTCTGCATTTTAAAGCATATGTAGCAAAAATTCAGCACTTTTGGGGTCATCCACCCTGTGACCAGCCCCACTGTTTGGCCTGGGCACACCTGCCAACTCCACCATGGTAACGTTGGAATGGTACATATAGTTCCTTTACAGTGGCATCTTTCAGCTACTTGGTGGCTTTTCGTATATGGGTTCCCTTGATGGCCTGGCAGTTTCATGTATGTTCTTAAAGTGAACAGGAAGATTTGAACTTCTTGACCTGCGTGACTTTGTGGGGTTTTCTGGGTCAAGCGAATAGCAAACTGTTTTCACAGATCACCTCAGGCTGCTTAGGGGGAGAGCCAGATCCTCAATTTAAAACTTAAAATGTCAGCTACCTTTGTTTTATAAATTTGATAAACACTATTCTACATAATCTAATGGTTACTTCAGCATGAGAAGTATGCAGTGTGACATACACACAGATTACTACAGTTTTATCTTATTTTTATTTGAGATATGATCTCATTTATTTGTTACTCAAAAAAATCTTATTTTTGTCTGGATTCAGACTTAGAAGTGGAAACTGCGTCTCTAGGCAGTCTGTTCCTGGCACTTTTCGTCGGCCGCCTTCATTCTCTCGGCCAGTTTTAAAGGTCTGAATTGTTTACATACGGTAGCTCCTAAGAATCTGAAGGCAGCCACATCTGGAGAAGGGCCAGTGACCTTTGAAGTACTCACCAAACCAAGCTGAGTGGACTGCCAGTCTTATGCTACTTTACTAATACATAAAAAAACCTCAACAGCAACAGAGCAAACTAACTTAATGAAGTTTGGACCATAGTGTAACAAATTAACAAATTAATCTGTCTACGTTGATATGCTTATCTGTTTGCTTATTCAAAGTTGTAAATAAAAAGTTTGTTTCACCTTAATAGAAGGTTATAAGGGTATTGTAGTGGCCATAGAAAATATAGATTTTTTTTTTACATTTCTTTAGAAAATTTGAAACTTTTTAAACATCATTTTAGCATAGTTAACATTTTCATATGTGCTTCTGTATGTTTTGTATATGGACACTTGGGCTGGAAGTAACTGCCCATTCACCACCTCTACTGTATTCAAAGGAAACATAGTCAAATCACATTATTGAGCCATCATAAGCCAGAGTGGATAGATGGCCGTCTTTCAGCTTGACAGGTGTTTTAGGAAGTGAGATTGGATGTTGTTTGGCTGTGTGCAATAATTGAAAGATGCGAAAATGCATGAAGCCCTGGTCATGTTTGCACATCAATTTAGGAGCTATCGGACATCCAACGGAGTGCTCCTTGCCACCTTTTGAGGCAGTCATCTGGGTGATCCCTAATTATCTTCTGAAATCTTAGGCTCTTGCAGCAACCACAGAGAAGGAGTGTTAGCTGGTATTTAATGGATGTGATTAAAATTGTAAACTGGTTTGTTTTATTGCCAAAATTAAGAAAGGTGTAGTTGATCTTTGGAAGGAGGAAGAAATGATTTGTATCCATTTGTGTCTTCTACTTCTTGATTTTAAAATGTCTCAAAAATTTTAATCCTGTTCTTTATTTTAGTAAGAGTTTGTTTTTTTTTGAGACAGAGTCTCTCTGGGTAAAGTGCTGTGGCATCAGATCACAACAACCTCTGACTCTTGGGTTCAAACGAGCCTCTTGCCTCAGCCTTCTTAGTAGCTGGGACTACAGGCACCCATGATAATGCCTGGCTAGTTTTTCTATTTTTAATAGAGATGGAGTCTCACTCTTGCTCAGGCTGCTCTCAATTTCTGAGCTCAAGCAATTCACCTGCTTCAGCCTTCCAGAGTGCTAGGATTACAGGCGTGAGCCACCATGCCCGGCCTATTTTAGTTATTCTATACAGTTTACATTTAGAGGGAAGATGATAATTGAGAAGACTGGGAAAATAAATATTGCAGTGGTTTTCCTTAGAAAGGTGGAAAAAAGGAGACTTACCTCTTTGAGTTAAAAATAGAATTTTCAAATTTGATGATAGGCCAAATCATTTGTTCTGTGGCATTGGAAAAAATGAATTCTGTTTTACATAATACAGAATGATCTTATCAAGAACTCCAGCCTCTAGGGGCAGTGCCTGTGGCTCAAGGAGTAAGGTGCCAGCCCCATATACCGGAGGTGGCAGGTTCTAACCCTTCCCTGACCAAAAACTGTAAAAAAAAAGAACTCCAGCCTCTAGAGTATTATTTATTGGAAGACTAATTCATTTTATCTGTCTCTCAAAGTTATGTTTTCGGAAAGGGGAAAAGTACTGAAGTCCATATAAATATATATCTTGATAGAACAGGAAGTGTCTTAGAGTGTCAGGATGATTCTCCTGGTTGCAAGTGACAGAAAACCCAATTCAACCTATCATAAGTAAAAACACTCATGGACTGATGTAATCAGTAATTACACTGATGTAATTACCAAGTTGAGAGGATCCTTCTTATCTGTGTATTCTTGGGCTTCCAATAGAGACTTCTAGCAACTTCTATGTGTCACTGCTTTGATCATTAAGATACTACATAAACAATATTCCTGGCTGTAACGGGGCACATGCCTGGTCACTGGGCCAGTCACTGCAGCCAAGGACATTGGCTTGTTCTGATTGGATCACCAGGTCACCCCAGAGCCCAAGGTCAGCACATCTTTAGCTGAAGGTGAAAGATTAAGTCAATGACAGCTAGAAAAAAAGTTCCCACTAAAGCAAAATCAGGACACCAGGAGAGTCACCACCTGTCGTGCAGGGAAGCACAGTAATTATTATAATTATTACTATATGTCTCTTTTTAAGGTTTGCAAAGCATTTTGAGGTATATTGGTGTATTCTCTTTTTTTGACCTGAAAGATGTATCTGGGGGCCAGGATAAAAAAGTGATGAAGAATATGCGATTCTGGGGCCAGACTGGGTTCAATGACTAGCTTGCCTGAGCTTTTGGCAAATTTCTAAACCTCTTTGCTCAGTTTCCTCCAATGTACAATGGAGTTGAAGGTATTTACCTTATAGGGTTCTGAGAAGGATCAAATTGGTGGGTATTTGCAGGGCATTGGTTATTTGGTTAACCTCTAAAATAGCCCTTTCAGCAGAGGAGTATGTCCTGTTCATTTTCCTGTCCTCATACTTGCTTCTGTGTTAGGATTATGGGCATTTGGATTAATAATAAATCAAGGAAGCAGAGAGGGAAACACCACTACGAAGTAGGCCTCTTCATGGAAGGACGTAAGTGTATGGAACGGCAGTGTTTCTGTATTCCACCTGAAACCTGATGTTTGGCTTCCTACATGGAGAGTGCCCCCTGTCCCCGAGCATTTAGGAAAGCCACGCTGGCTGGCATGGCTCCCTTCTGGTGGGCATGTCCCCTTGGGATTGTCCCCCATATCCAAGGTTGGTCCTCACTTAGGAAAGGGTTTCTGATCATTGAGTCAGGTCCAGTATTCGGTGCTATAGAGGATACACGAACTTTTGTGATCAGGAGGTGATAGAATGTGTCACTATGGCATGACAACATAATCACTGACTGAGAGGCTCTGACTGTTGGAGAGAGCTGTTCTCAGGGCTGGTAGCCAGTTCTGCTAGCAAATAGACGCCATTTCCTCCTTGAGAATATTTTCTCAAAAGTGCTTAGAATCTTTTGTGGGGAAATGATTCCAATGACTTAACGAAGATGGTGTTTTCCTTGAGAGTGATACATATTGCCCAGACATCTAGGGAGGGTCATGTTGCTTTCTGAGGACAATGACAATATATTTTTTTGTATTTACTGTAGACTCAAGACATAGGAAGCTTTTAGTAGGATTCTGTAGGTACTCCATGATACCCTCTCAAAATATGCAGCTATGAAGGCAAGGCAAAACTTACCAGAAAACACAAGCTGGGCTCTCCCTGCAGTGCTTTCGAGGAAACTGATGCCTGTGATTCATTATTCACAGAGTTTGCTGCATGGCCAGGGCCCACTGGCTCCACTGCCTGCCACACTCTGCCTCTACCATGGCCGTGGCCTCCCCCATGGCCATTGCCTCCCATGTGGGAGGCGCTCAGGATTTTTGAATGAACTATGCCTTTGTGTTCATTTTCAATTTCTTTTGACAAGAAATTGTTTACTGTCTTCAAGAATTTCTCCTTGGAGTCTTACATTACCTTCTTCCTGAACACACCTCATTGTTTTTGTCATTTTAGATGGAAGTGGTGGTGGTGTTAGAATATTGATTCCAACACCTGGTTTTACAAGGATATTTTTATTCCATATAACAGCACCTATTCAGACAGTAGAAGGATTAGTTATAATTCTGTAGAAAGAAGCCTAAGTTTGTTAAGTATTTGTGGGAATCATAATAAGTTCTTAGATTTAATCTCACTTACTTTGTTCTCATCTCCCTGGGTGCCTTTTGCCTTGATAAGTAGTCTGGGATTGAATATTAATAGTGTCTTCATTGGCTTTAACCTGACCCCATTTTATATCTGAGAAAACAGGGTCAACCTTATTTCCTGTAACTCAGCAAGAAAAGTAATAACATTATTATTCATTATGTGATAGGCACTGCCCTGAGTTCTCTTGTTGATTATCCTGTTTATTCTCAGCAACTGTGATTATTTTTCTGTAGAGGAGGAAATTGAGGCAAAGCCAGGGGTATGGCTGAGAGGCCACAGGCCTGCTCCTTGTCACAAACACTGTACTGTTGTTGACTGGCATGGGCCAGTGTTCAGGCCAGGGGCTGTCATGAGAATCACTCTGAAGGATTTATAAGCACTTTATGTCCAGTTATTTAACTTCCCTCCCCCTCGCATTCTTATTTGCTTGCTCTAGGGTTTCAGGTGAGGTTACTGTGCACAGGATTGAGAATCTGCTCCCTGGGATAGTGGTGTCAGGTAATTTGTTGGAAGAGGAAATTCTTAGGTACCACCCAGACCTACTGAATTAAAACCCTGGGGATAGGGTCTAGCAATCAGTGGTTTAACAAACCTTCCAGGTGATTCTTCTTTTTTTTTAATTGTGGTAAAAAATACACAACATGAAATTTACCATCTCAACCACATTTAAGTGTACTGTTCAGTAATGTGAAGCACATTCACGTTGTTGAGCAACAGACTTCCAATACTTCTTCACCTTGCAAATCTGAAGCTCTGTACCCACCAAACAACTCTCCTTTTCTCCCTTCCCCCAACTCCTGGTGAGCATGAATTTGACTATTTCACATACTTCCTGTTACTGGAACGTCAGGTGATTCCTATGCAAGCTCAAGTTCGAGAACCACTGAGCTCTGAAACTCAACTTGGAGTTTTGGACCAGACTCCCACCCACGTGGTTAATGTCAACCATGTTGCAAATCCCAGACTCACCTTAGGCAGGCCATGCTGTTTCTAGTCCTGCCTTTGCCACCTTGTTGTTCTATGTCACTTGGATCAAGTTAACTTACTTTCCCTGAGCTAGTTTCCTCTCCTCTGTAATTCTGACTTTCAAAATTGTGGTAAACGTTAACTCATTAGTTAAATTACTTGTGTAAGTACTTTATAAGTTGTCAGGTTCTATATTAAAGAAATATTAGGCGTAGATTGTAATAGTCATCTCCTTTATAATTTTAGGGTTTGCTTTTTATTTCAGTCCTTCATCTTTGCTTTTTAAAGGGTTTTGTAGTTCCACAGGGCTTCTTGTGAAATACATGATTCCCCATTATGCATGGTTCTCTTTTTCTTCCCCCATTTATTTGGAATTTACATTAGAGCATGTCAGCAAGTTTCACAGGTGCACTGTATAATATAGTACTGTAATTTGTTTACTTTAACTTTCCTGCACAAAAATTTTGTTTTCCTTGGATGTACTAATTGTTTTGTTTTTTAAAATTTAAGTTTTCTGTATACCCAACAGCTTTCCATGTGAATCTCCTCTTAATATCTTAAGACAATTACATCTTGGAGAGATCTCATCCCGAGTCTTACGCTTTGCTCTAGCCTAGATGCCTTGCTCTCCAGACCTGCTGTGAACCACAGGTTGGGGCTCTCTGCAGTACCATTCTGGGAAGTTCTTATATCTTCTTCCTACGTTAGCTTCCTTGTTTCCTTCATCCCATATTGTTGTCCTTCTTGGTTTACTTATCTTGGCAGAGCACATTTTCATGGAAACATCTTAACAAGCAATTTTTGCACACAGGGGGTAAGACTTTTTTGAGTTGTTACATATCTAAGAATGCTGCCTTTGATTTAATTCACAGCCTGGCTGCAAGTAGAATTCTAGGTTGGAAATCGCAGAGCTGTAGAATAGAGAAGACATTGTTCTTTATTTTCTGACATCTGCTATTGATGGTCAGAGTTTTTCTTTGAGTTCCTAGTTCTTTTATCTCCAGTGTTCTTAAATTTTATGATAATATTTTTTGGCGGGGGTCTATTATCATTACTTGGAAACACATCCTTCATTTTTAGAATTTTTCTTGAAGCATATCTTTATTGATTTTTAACCCTTTTGTTTTCTCCATTCTTTCTTTCTAGAATTCCTCTTAGATGTGGACTTAACTTGTCCTATAACTTATCTTTTATTTTCCTCCTCTATTTTTAAGCTATATTCTTAAGATATTTTCTGAATTTATCTTCTAACCTTCCTATTACGTTTTTCATGTTTGTTATCCTGTTTTCATTTTCTGACAGTTCTTTTTTATTGTTGTCTCTGAGTGCTTTTATTTTATGGAGTCCTGTTATTTCATGACAGTGTTTTTTCTCAGCTCTCTGGGGAGGTAATGGTTTTTTTCCTTTCTGAAACTTTCTTTTTCTATAATTTCTAAGTTGCTTTTTCTCCATTTCTATCTTTCTTGTAAGATGCTTTATTTGTTTGAATAATCTATCGGTTCATGATTAAGAACAGGGCTTTGCAAACTGGAAGACTTTCTAACTTTAAAAAGCTTAGTATTTTAATTTTTGCTCCTTTTAGCTTTGCCCATGGGGATTTATGCCATTAAAAAGAAATGTGGTGCTGTATTGGGGTTTTAGGAAGGAGAAGAGTTAAATGTGTGTGTTTGTTCACTGTCTATAACTGGAAGTCAATATAGAATTAAAATTCAGGTCAAGATTTGTAGCATAAGCTTTTGCTCAGACACATACCTGCAGTAGAAAGCATTAGCGTGGTGTTCTTTTATTTTTATTTCTTTTCTTTTTTTTTTTTTTTTGAGACAGAGCCTCAAGCTGTCACCCTGGGTAGAGTGCTGTGGCATCACAGCTCACAGCAACCTCCAATTCCTGGGCTCAAGCGAGTCTCTTGCCTCCGCCTCCCAAGTAGCTGGGACTAC
>CAUYON010110662.1:0-21977 GCA_963573935.1 Arctocebus calabarensis | reverse complement strand
GGGGGAGGGGACTCCCGTCCGCTTGGCGATGTGCTCTGTACCTTTTATTTGTATCCTTGGGGTCGCAGGTCGCTCCAGCAGTGTTGATGTGCGTTCCTTGACCTTGTCTCTTGGCTCAGCTCCAAACCGTTGGCTTTCTTGCCAAATTTCTGTCCTTTAACTCTCCTTCTGGACAGGAGCGTCTGCAGAAAGCTGGCTACAGACCGCCATCTTGGCTCCTCCCCGCCCCACGACGAACATCTTTGACAGACACATTCTTGACATTGAAGCCCACGTTGTCTCCTGGAAGAGCTTCTCTCAAAGCTTCATGGTGCATTTCAACAGACTTTACTTTAGTTGTAACATTAATTGGAGCAAAGGTGACCACCATGCCAGGTTTGAGAACACCAGTCTCTACTCGGCCCACAGGGACAGTACCAATACCACCAATTTTGTAGACATCCTGCAGAGGCAGATGCAAGGGCTTGTCAGTTGGACAAGTTGGTGGCAGAATGCAATCCAGAGCTTCAAGCAGTGTGGTTCCACTGGCATTGCAATCCTTCCGGGTGACTTTCTATCCCTTGAACCAAGGGATGTTTGCACTTGGCTCCAACACGTTGTCACCATTCCAACCAGAAATTGGCATGAACGCTACTGTGTCAGGGTTGTAGCCAATTTTCTTAATCTAAGTGCTGACTTCTTTAACGATTTCCTCGTATCTCTTCTGGTTGTAGGGCGGCTCAGTGGAATTCACCTTGTTAACACCAATAATTAGTTATTTCACACCCAGTGTGTAAGCCAGAAGGGCGTGCTCATGGGTCTGCCCATTCTTTGAGATACCAGCTTCAAATTCACCAACGCCAGCAGCAACAATCAGGACAGCACAGTCAGCCTGAGATGTGCCTGTAATCAAGTTTTTGATAAAGTCTCTGTGTCCCGGGGCATCAATGATAGTCACGTAGTATTTGCTGGTCTTGGATTTCCACAGGGAGATATCAATGGTGATACTATTTTCACGCTCAGCCTTCACTTTATCCAAGACCCAGGCATACTTGAAGGAGCCCTTTCCCATCTCAGCAGCCTCCTTCTCAAATTTTTCAATGGTTCTCTTGTCAATGCCACCACATTTGTAGATCAGATGGCCAGTAGTGGTGGAATTGCCTGAATCTACGTGTCCAATGAGGACGATGTTGATATGAATCTTTTCCTTCCCCATTTTGGATTGTATGGGCGGTTTTCACAACACCTGTGTTCTGGCGGCAAACCCGTTGCGAAAAAGCCGTTTTGTTTCCTTTTGATGGAGGGCGAAGTCTGGAGGTCCTCTTCTGACATTTTTACCCTCTTAATTAATTTTTAAATTCAAGAATATTTCTAAAATTTGGGGGAAGGGGCTTCATTGGGTGTCCGACAAGCTAATTTTAAAGTTCACATAAATAAGTAATCAAAAGTAACTTGAAAATCTCACAAAAAATGTAATGATGTAGGAATAGTCCCACCCTGGTTTAGGATATATTTCAAAACTATAATTATTAAAACAGTATGGTACTGATAATAAATAGATCAATGGCACAGAACCAAGGATCCAGAAAAGGAAATAATACATAGGTATGACTGTTATATTACACCTTAAGAGAAGAATAATTACAAAGAGAATGTAATTTGTAGTTTAGTACTTAGCATTAAATATTTTTTGAGGGTGTTTATATTTTTTAAGCTCTTTATCTTGAATTCCTCTAGATTCATAATTCCTAATAGTCAGAGAGGTCTCTTCTCTCAAGAGACTCTAGTCTACTTTCTGGAGAATACTATAATATCAATAACTAATCATATCAGAGAGATATTATGGAAAGCTCTATAATCAATCAAGTGGCTGCTATCAAAATGCCATTCCATTGTTTTGAAGTAAACCAGGCTTGACTTTTTCCCCAATACAGAATATATTTCACTTATAGATTTATAGAAAGCTGATCTCTAATCCCAGCCTCACAAAATTTAATTTATTAACTACTAGATGGGGATGATCTTTACCTTTCATGGTACTAAATGGTGGGTAGTATGGATTTTAAAGAAATAAGACAAATTATAACATTAATAGTTGGCCTAGAATCAGATTGTAATGTTCTTTTATTCCACAAATGTAAGTGAAAATGGTTTTAGAATATATGTTTGATGTGGTTATTTGTTTGAAACCTTTTCCTCTCATTGACATTTCTCTTTTTTAACGATAGATCCTAATATTTTCCCCCTACACTTCCCAGGACATTTATTTACTCATGGCTCACCAGAGGAAGGCCCTTCCCAGTTTCACTCCTTTTCAAAGGCTTTGTCTTCTGCATGGGAAATGGATTCCTTCAAGGCTACTACCTGATTTACTGTGCGGAATACCCTGATGAGTGGTACACAGACATACGGTTTAGCTTGGGTAAGTAGATCTGACCCATTCTACCCCTTCTCACTCACTCCCCAGCTAACACCAACCATCACCTCTACCCTCTCTACTGTAACAACCTCCTAATGATCCCTTCTCGTTCTCTCTTACTCCTACTCCTGACTTTTTTTTCACATGGCATCCAGAGAGATTATTTAACAATATATTATGTTATTTCCCATCTCAACACTCTCCAGTGGATTTCTATCACTCTCAAGATAAGATGCAAATTTCTTACCACTGCCTATAAAACTGAAATGGCCTTGGTCTTTCTGATTTCTCAATCTCCTCTCCTGCCTCCCTCCACCTCATTTCTGGTGCTCCTATCTCAACGGCCTTCCTGCTGTGCCAGAAATGGTCAAGTTTGTCCTTCCCTAGAGCTCTGGTACAGCATTACTTCCTCTACTCCCGTATATTCATGGAGCTCGGTCAGTTCTTTATTTAGGTCTGTCAGGTTGTACCTCCTCAAAAAGAGTTTTCCTGACTATTCTTTCTAGAATAGTTACAGAGGCTGATCACAGAATTTTGTCCTTTTTTTTGGTAAGAGGATCAAAAGTACAGGAAGGCTCAATTTTTTGTATACTATTTTGGCTCAAATTAAAAAAAATAGGATGGTAGGGTTTACTCTGATTTCCTCTTAGAATCACACATCACATCCTATCCATTAGCTTACTACTTTTGGCTCCAGCTCTAAAACATGTGCCAACTCTTTCCCCTTACTTCACTAACTTCATACTAGTCCAATCACCTCTTGCCAGGACTTCTGCAATCAGCTCCGACCTGACCTTTGTATCTCCAATTCTGTTTTTCAATAACCCATTCTGCACACAGCAGTCATAGAGAACATCTGAAAACACACATAATCAGAAGATCAGCTGTATGAATACTGTACATGCACACAATAGAGTAGTCTGTGACCACAAAAAGAAAGAAAGAAAGTAACAAAAAGAAAAAGCAGGATCTCCATGTGCTTGTATGGAGATACCTCTAGGATATATGGTTAAATAAAAATGAAGTAGGCTGCATGCTCTGCTTGTATAACTAACATATATAGAGTGAATATTTTCTATGTAGAAATACGATAGAAGGAAAATTGTGTGTGTGCAACAGGAGAAGTTGATATTTGGGTTATAAAAAAGAAATAAAAAAGTTTCCCTTCTTAGGTTAAAGAGAGTTCAGTGGGTGGGCAGAGTGTTTCTTTCAAGATAGTTTTATCCTTTGAATCATGAAATTTCATTACTAACTTAAAAAACCCCTAAATTAAAGAAAAGTTCCCTAGAATTGAAAAAAATTACACAAAGGTACCTATCTGTATATTAAACTGGTACTATAACCACACAGGAAAGTGATTTATGCCAGTTAACAGGAAACACAGCAGATAGAGAAAAGAGTTAAACACCTCCATGGGGAAGTAAGTAAGCTAGTCATATTTGGACAAAGGGGCATTCTAAAGGACAACAGTCTGATCTCTTCAGTCAGTGTCCTAAAAAAAAGTAATGGAAGGGGTCTGGGGTAAATTAAAATAGCTTTAAAGGACATAAAGACCTAAAGACCAGGTGCCAACTGTGACACTATATCAGATCTTGGTTTGCACAAACCCCTTGTAAGAGCCATTTGGGGACCATCTGAAGAAATTATAAGATGGCCTGGATATTAGATAAGATAAAAAATCTGGAAGGATATGAGCTAATGTATTTCATGATAATCACTGGGTGGTAGAAATAGGTACTTTGGTTTTTTAATTTCTTCTAATTAGCGTTTACCATTCTATGTAACATATATGTATTCTTTTTGCAGTAATAAACAGAAATCAAATCCTATTTCCCCCTTGATTAAAACCTACCACTGACTTCCAAGGCCTAGAATGCTTGATGTGACTTTTTACTCATTGTCCCAACCCCTTTCCATCCTCAAGCTTCAGGTGCACAGGGCCTTTGTAACTACAGCTCATCCCTCTACCAGATTGTACTCCCTCAGATTTTTGCATACTCATTATTCAATTCCCAGGAAAAAATGCCAAATCTTCAGATAAACTCCCCCTTGCTACGTCATCTAAAGTAGAGACAGCTCACATACACCTCACTTTATTCTCTATTTTATTACCCTACTTTGATTTTCTGTATTACATTCATCATTATGTGATTTTTGCTTGAATTTTTAATTCTTTTCAACTTGTTTCTGTGTTCCACTACTAAAATGCAAGCTCTGTGACTACCAACACCTTGGCTGTTTCTCTCCCTACTGTGTCTCTGGTATTTAGTACAGCACTTGGCCCACAGTAAGCCTTTCACGAACATTAGTTGAATGAATGAATGAATATCTGAATGATCTTTGTACCATCCTTATGAGATATGTATTGTAAGGGTCTACATTTTATAGATGAGGAAACTGAGGTTGAAGGAGGTGAAGTAACTCGCTTGGGGTCACACATCAGTGAGTCCAAAGTCCCGGCTGTTCTCCACTGCTAAGCATGTTCCCACTTCCTCCAGCCCCTCACTCATCCTTCCCAAGATGCCCTTTTTCCCTGGCCAATGATGTTTTGATAAGACAAGGTGAAAAATCATTGTTTTATATCCTGTCAAAGAAGGCGAGAGTAGATCTGATTATTTTACACTGTTTTTGCTTTTTGCCTGATGTATTTTGATCAGCACAGAGGTACTTTCTTGAGAAGTGGGATTGGGCCTCTACGTGGGAGTGTTTCTAAGCTGTAATAATAATGCCCATCACAATGTAGGACCTCTCATTCTTGGTCCTATCTCTCCATGCCTCAGACCAGGGCCCTTTCTGTACCAATGGATTGTGCACGTGGAGACCCCCACAGGATATGTGGTGAAATAAATAAAGGTGTGAGTGGTGTATGTGGTACAACACTTTTGATGTCAGAGTGTGTGTGTGGGTGTGTGTGGTTGTGTGTGCATGCAGGTACAATGGGAGGGTGGAGTGGGGAGGTGTTAGAAGTTAATTTGTTAGTTGACAACACCTCCAGACTGGCTCACATTACTTTCACGAGGAGCAGGGTTATCAGTCAGGAATGCTCTCAGTGAGTAGTCACACAAAACCAGCCAACAGTGACTGGAACAATTCAGAATTAATATTTCTTCTATAGCAAGGCGTGCACAGAGGTAGGTGGCTTCTGCTTGCCTGCAGTTGCTTACCAGCACCATTGAGAACTCAGGCTTTGTTCTGTCTCTATTATACTCAGCATGTTTACCTGTGGTCCCCTCATTACTCACATCATGGTTTCAAGATGGTGGCAGAAGCTCAAGACATTACACCTGGCAAGCAAGGCTGGAAGAAGGAGGAAGTAGAGGCACCTATCTCATCTGCTTCCTTTATCAGAAGAGCAAGATTTCCAAGGAAGTCCCCTGAGACTACCCTTTCCATATTATTGGTAGAATTAGGTCATGTGATACCTTCCAACTTTCTAGCTTCTACAGTGGGGGATGACAAAGGAGAGGGGGTGGGAGTTGGTAGTAAGTTGGCCAACCACAGGTGGATTGTGAATGAGCCCAGAGTTTTCTGTTATTCATTCATTCATTTTGTTCATTTGCCTAAATGTTGGATGATGGTGGCACTGCCTCCTCTCTCCTCCCACCTGTCTCCGTCATTGTCATTATCACCAGGACCAGCTCTCCTCACTATTTTTCTTTAGCCATAAGTTAGTAACATTCTTAGATTTAGAAGTTAAATTCCTTCCCTTCATTTTTAGGAAAAAAACAGCTTGTGAGAAAAACACCAAAATCTGAACACTTTTGTCTTTGACTTCTCCCCTCTCTCTTCTTTGCCAAGGTGTTTTCTTATTTATTTTGGGAATGGGAATCAACATTCATAGTGACTGTATATTGCGCCAGCTCAGGAAACCTGGAGAAGTCACCTATAGGATTCCACAAGGTAATGTGTCCTTTGTCACCTGTATTCCCACTCTTCCTGGAGCCCATGCCAGGGACCATGCTGGGAGTAACTGTGGGAGTGTGGGGCCAATAGGGCCCCACATGCTACACTACATTCTGGCTTACTGTTGACTTCCCATCCACATCCCATCCCACCTGCAGCACTTCTGAGATAAGCCCAGTAGCTTGGGAGAGCTACAAGAGCCCTCAAGGAGGGGTGAGATCACAATATCCTTTAGGTGGGAGACAGTGGGAGGTTTGGGTAGGGAGGCTACACCCTAGATGCAGCAGGTAAGATCATCATGGACAGAGTGTCCTTTCTAGGTTAGCAAATGAAGCTGAATCATGTACAACCATCAAATTTTATCCCCTTCAATTGACTCTAGATTTACTAGAGAGTAGCTAAAGTTAGTGCTTGTGTATTTCCTGCCATTTGTATATACTCCTAAGTGTGTCGAGAACCATATTCACTTAATCAAAAATTAGGATGGGAGGCCTCACAAGGATAAGTATATTTCTGGAGATAAAAGTGCAATTCCAGAATGTATGTGGAGAACAGGATGCTGTTACTTTGTTTTCCCTTTTCCCGAAGAGGATCTCACATTTGTTCTGGCTGCCTTCGTGCATTTGGAACAAAACAGCGGGGTTTAATATCACAATGACTCTCCATTCTGATTCTTGATTTTTTGATTCTTCTGCATGCAGGTGGCTTGTTTACATATGTTTCTGGAGCCAATTTCCTTGGTGAGATCATTGAATGGATCGGCTATGCCCTGGCCACATGGTCCCTCCCAGCACTTGCATTTGCATTTTTCTCATTTTGTTTCCTTGGGATTCGAGCTTTTCACCACCACAGGTAAACCTTTCAACAAAGGTAGCAGCATTCATGTAGTTTTTTCTCACCAAATAGGTTTTTAGCACATGGAGTCAGATTTAGAAATCTAAGATACTGATTTTTAAAAGGGAAAGTTGATATAATCATTGGATTGGTATATTCTGACTTTGTGGGCCTTTACTGAAGTTAGAACTTAGCTGGATGAGATTAGCAATAGCAAATTTTGTTCTAAGACCAAAAATAAGCCCACATAGACAGAGGCACCCAGGGCGACAGCTGGGAAGCCAAGTGTCCAGATGGTAGAAGGGGCTTCCCAGGGAGAAGTACCTTGACCCTCAGGACCTAGATGACCAGGCCTAGTGCTCTCCTAGCAGGCTGTCCTGCTGAGAGGTAGTGTTTGGCAGTAAGTTCCAGGTAAAGAGTCAAGAGGCAAAATAAGTAACTTATTTTGAAGTTCACGCTTCAATTCATTCCACGCTTCAATTCCATTCACTTCTACCACATTTCTCAAAGTGTGTTCTATGGGTGGGACCAGGGCCAGAATGTCACAGATATTTCTGAGGTACAGCTGGACAGAGAGCCACTGGGGAAAAACCCTAGCCTTGTGCCTGTGTGGCTGCTATTTTTGGCTGCAAGATTTGGTGCTAGTGGTTCAGGTAATCACAGATTCCTAGAAACTCCAGAATGATACTTTTCCCTGGAATCTGAGAAATGCCAGAGCTTATTTGGGTACTCCCTTCCCTCTGTTACTCTCACACACTGTAAACCACGGTTAAGCAAGCTCCGGGCTCCCAGGAAGGCGGGGTAAATATTTGCCCATGGTGGAATTTTAGGACTGCCCCATCTGCTGGGAAATGCCCAGAAACACAGGCATTTAGAGACCTTTCCTCTGAAGGTCTAGTAAGAATTAATTAAAAGTATTGCTAGAAGAGAAGGGGTAACATTCTCATTGTTGTCAGGCTTTAAACCTGAGTATGAATTTCAGATCCTTTCCCATTAAAAGGCTTTTGTGGAAAGAGACAGCCTGTGATCACTGGAGACAGAGAGGAGAGTAGGATACTTAAAGAGGGCATGGTCTTGGGAACCCCTGGAGCTTTGTTTGTGTTTTGTATTTTATCTAGCTAGTGACTCACTGCATAGTTCTGATGGTTAGACTAAGAATGGGTTCTTTTTTTCTAAGCAGAATTTAGAAGACTAGTTCAGAAATTAACGAAACAGCTGCCATCCTCCTGACTTATTCCTGCAACCTTCTTCCCTGGCCAGAGAAGGGCAGCAGAGGGTTCCTAGCTCAGAAGACAGTTATCACAGTTCTCACCACTTCGGGCTGGGTCTCTTGCCCGCCAGAGGCAGAGAGGGAATGGGAGTGGAGGGGGTGCATTACCCAGCCCTGGGAAGGTCCTCAGGAAGCATGAACTATACACCTCCACCCATAGGGGAAAGACAGCAATTCCGCCAAAGGTCTCCAGCTGGTACAAGAACAAAATCCAACTTGAAACTTCACCCTGTCATGTCAGACTGCCCAGAGGAAGGGCTAAGGGCACCTTTTCTATGGGGCTTTGTACAGGTGCCGTAAAGCAAAACCAGGTATTCACAGTATAGGCAACATAGGCAGAGGCAGATCACCAGGCTTCCCAAGTCACAGCACCAAAAATCAGCCACTACTGGTAACAACATATTTGTCCCCAGTTCAAACTAAGAAACTTTAGCAGGTGTATCATCTCGATTACGCCTTCAGGGCTTCCAGCTTCGATTAGTTAAGAGGATAGCCTGGTAACTTAAGGAGAAAGGCTTCTTACAAGAGGCATTAGTCTCCTTGGCCTGCTGTAACAAATTACCCAAACCTGGGAGGCTCTTTTAGTCTCAAATTTAGTCCATCATAGTTCTGGAGGCTAGAAGTTGGAAATCAAGGTGCAGGCAGGGCAGTGCTCTTTGTGATGGCTCCAGGAAAGAATTCCCTTCTGGTGGTGGCCAGCAATCCTTGGTGTTCATGGCTTAGAGCTGTGTTGCTCTAGTCTCTGCCTCTGTCTTCACACAACCTTCTTCCCGTGTGTCTTTTCCCTTTCTTTTAAGACATATCATTGTGGATTAAGGGCCCATCCCACTCCAGTATAACCAAGACTCAATAAGTGTGTCTGGAATGATTCTAGTTCCAAAAAGGTCACTTTCTCAGGTACTGGGGATTAGGACTTTAACTCATCTTTTGGGGGGACAAAACTCAACCCATAATACAACCCATGTTTTGTTGGCATTCCCAGGTCTTATGGAGAGATATTTTCCTGGACCACTGCTAGTTCTCTGGAGTTAACTTTGCTCATGACCCTCTTTGGGGTCTTTGGTTTCCTATGTTTCCCAGCTGAATCCAGATGGGTACTTCTTTCTGGATATTGCATTTTCTTTTTATTTTGACTAAATATACATGACATATAATTGACCACTTTAACTGGTTTTTAGTGTAAAATTCAGTGGCATTAGACACACGCACAATGTTGTGCTTAATCATCACCCTTACCCTCTGCCTATGACTTTTTATTTCCCAAAACAAGAAGCTTCAACATTTACAAGAGGTGGGGTGCAGGAAGGAGAAAGAGGATGACCAAATGACCATCTGGAATAGTCAGGACTTGAATAACTGTCAGCTGACTTGGAACAAGAATTTTGGGCATAGCAAACCTCAACTGTTGATCACTGCTCCATGATATTTACAATTATTCCTTTCTCATCTTTTTAAGGTACTACCTCAAGATGTTTGAGGACTACCCCAAATCTCGGAAGGCACTTATTCCATTCATCTTTTGAAGAAACCAAATAGAGATGGAGCACAGTTCCCATAATACTGATGAAAACTGTCAAGCTGCTGAAACTATAATTTCCATGGCGTAACAGTCCATGAAATATCCCATATGTGAATATATTAGATGTCCTTGTGTTCTGCCAGCTGGCCTGGGAATTCTGAGTAGTGCCTGCGTAGAGTTTACTCCCATCTTTCCAGAGATCCCTATCCTGATCCTATTGAGCTTTTCCAAATGGAGACATTTGCTTCTTAGCTATTCCTCTTAGAAGGTACAAAACTTCCCCTTGGTTAATCCAAGTAAAGATGACTTTGTATCTACTCTCTATCAATGTGGTACAGCTCTATAATCAAGACTGTTTTGAAATAAAGGCAGTGCTTCTAGAACTTATTAAAGGTACATATTTTATACCTATACAGAGAAGCAGAAATGAAAACTTTGAAGCCACACAGACCCAGAGCAAACCTACGTCTAAAGGAAAATCCATTAACATTCTCCTTTTTCTTGATTAATTAGAAAAGGTATGAAATTATTAAGAAGACTTTAAATAGATGACCCCTTTCCATATTGCTAAAATGTACAGATGATGCACTAACCCCATTTCAAATCCGTGGTGTGTCATCGTGAGTATCTCTGTCTTCCAGAAGATTCACAATCCCCGTTGGAGATATTATAGCCCAACCCAGGAAACTGGTATGGGTTTTCTTGAGGGCCAGGTTTTAATAACCACAAAGAAAAAGACATGAGCCTGGGTGGCTGCTGAAGTCATGAAGTAGTTTACAATAGATGTTGCAAACTCCTATGTTCTTGGAAACTGGTGGAAATATCCAAATAATGAAAAAATGAGAAGTAAGGAAAAGTAATGAATAAGATCACATACTGCTTGCCTTGATAAGTTGTCCACAATGGTGTAAAGGACATCAGAAGACAGAGCAACTTTCCTCTCCTGGAATTTCTTCAGCACAGTCCTCAGGACCTGTTTAAGAAGGTGTCTCCTAGGGGCAGTCTAAATATCAGCCCTCCAAAGTCTTGAAGGCAGAGGCTGAAAATTATAGGTCAAAGGACACATCTGGGCAGAAAATCTGTTTTGTTTGTCTCAGACACATGGTTTAAATTTGTTTTTTTACACTCAGAGTTTTAAAAATTTAAAAATTAGAAGGTTGCTTACATCAAATCTGGAATTCTCATTTCATTTAAACAGTTGGAGGATCTGTGCACACAGAGTATGCATTCTGCATAAAGACTGGGACTTAAGGAACCAGTATGCATTTGAGTTTGCAACCTGTTGTGAAGGGGTCACCCTTGTGTGGGTGCTAAAATATTGGACTCTTTAAGGAAGGGGCAGAACACTCATAATTAGCATGTGCGAAAATGTATGTCTCCTCAGGCCTATGTTTGTGGGAAGCATTGGCTATATTTAGTAAACCCATCAGATGTGGTGCTAAGTACAGAAAACCACTGTGTAAGACACATAGGGAACTGGAAAGGTCTGAGGATTGTGTAAAATATACAAATTGACCCACATAAATAAATGTTTTTGCTGTTCAACAAATGTCTCTCAAATTATGGATGTTAAATAATTTTGTTTGAATTACAAGATCTTGGGATTTCTGGAGATTTTTATAAGGTACTGAGCAGTTGCCTTTCTCCACTCCCACCCCACGTATTTCCTGGTTTTTTAGTGTTGTTTCTTTCTTCTCTCTCTTCATTTTGCCAATGTGAAATTAGGAGCCATGAACTGAAAATGAAGTAGTATGACTAATAGAGCTTCTCACTCACAGCTCAGAACTCCAAGGAAATGTAATGAAGGTGGAGGAAAATGTGCTAATGTTGGATGCCCCCCATCCCTCCATGCTCAGGAATACACAAGGAATGAACATACTCAGTGAAGTCAGTCTTCAGGTGTAGCTTGAGCTCTGAGAAATAAAAGCTTCCATGACAATGAAAACTGCCTTTTAAAAAGTCCTTTATCTAATTATCATGGCAAACATCCAGGCCGGTCCTTGAAATCTAAAACCTGCTTGATAAATAACAATTAGTACATGCATTTGCTCGGTTCTCAAAATCCGAGGACAATACTACTATTTGGCATTGCAAGTGTTTGCCACAAGAGGGTGCTTCCTAAAATTTTTAGTTAGCCCAACCCTGATTTAATAGGTAATTTATATATTGTGTGTGGAGGGGAATTTCCAACCCTATTGCCCTTTCAAGTTCGTATGATTGCAGACAATCTTAATTTAAATATAGGATTAAGTGAACACCATTAAATCTTAAATTGTCCCTTGATAACAGAGGTATTATCAGGGTTCTAGGGCAACTGCTCAACTCCTGTTTTCTTTGTTTCGGGCTAGAATGTTTAAGTGGATGAAAACAAGGTCTGAATGTGTGCTCATCCCCAGGCACATCTTTTTCCATTTCTCTTAAAAATAGACTGTAACAAAGTCTGTGATTGAGGTTTCCATGGATTAGTTTTTGGGTAGAATAACAGGGTCTCAGGTAACACTATACTCTGTTCTGTTTTTGCTGAAGCTTTCATGAAAAGAATGTTTTCCTGATGTAGAAGATGCTGAGTTTTGTTTGTTTTTCACAGTTTAAACTCATAGAGTTGAAGCAGCAGACTTAAAACATCAGCAAGTCCCACCCCTTCATATCAGGTGGAGACACTGGACCCATGCAGTTGAAATGTCTCCCCACATTACACAGGTGGTCAGAGCAGCCATTTGTTCTACTTAAGGTACAGCCTGCAGGGTTGCCATTTGGATTTCTATAGAACTCATGCAGGAGGAAAATAGCTGGAGCTTAAGTACTGCTCCACGAATCAGATGTATGCCTGCTGTCCGGGGCATGCTGATGTATAATCTTTCCTCACTCTATGGGAGCATCAGGCTGATGCTCTTTTTATAAACCTACTTGGCAGAGGGGTTTTTTCCCACTTTGGCAGCGTAGAGTCAAGGTTAGGTTTTGGATTAGGGTTACGGGAATTTGTGAACTGAGAACTTTTCCATACATCAGGATGGAACATCCCCACACTTACCTTTGTAAGAAGCGACATTGGCTTTGTTGTTTGTTCTAAAAGTTAAAAAGAGCTCTCATGAGAAATATGTAATTAAACAACAATTTAGGGGGCTTAAGCCCATTTGGGTACAAATAAATGAATCTACAGTTTTACAGCACTGTAGGTTTACAATTGCCATCTTGATGTTTTGTGTCTACCTCATGATGGTGTCACAAAGAAGCAGGGGAGCAAGCTCTTGATGTGTGAACAGACTCATTCAGGGTTATTTCCTATCCTGTCTGGCCTTTTGGTTCTCTAAAAGGCAGGGCAAAGGAGCAGGGGAACAGCGAATGTAAATTGACTCCTTTTAGAAAAGGCTGCTGACTGTTTTATGACTTCTACATTATCTTGCATGATGAAAGAAAGAGGCATGGAGCCAGCTGGCACTGTGGGTTCTGGGGTGGTTTTAATAGCCCATTGAGGGGATTGGATTTCCGCATAAGGGATTTGTTTATTCTCTCTGTAAATCTACTGAACTGTGATCCTAAAAGGGTCTTATTTTATTTTATTGTGCCTCATTTCTTCCCAATATCCCATCCCACATGGTAGGCTGGCTAGGAGGAGGAAAAGAACAGAAAGAGAGAGTGAAGGAAGGTGCAGAGAGCTAAGGGGAGGGTTAGCAGTGAAGTGAAGCAAAGGGCCTTGAAAGAGGGAGGCCTCCTCCAACTTCTTCCCTTTCCTGCATCCAGCATATACAAACCTACTCCCTTCTCTATCCTCCCAGGGAGAGAACTCCACTTCGTAAGAGAAGCTGAGTTTCCTTAAACATACACCATATGGTTGTACCTCACAATAAATGATTTAACTGTATTTCTGTCGGCTCACTTCGTAAAGATGATATGAGTTCTGCATAGCAGTGACACTTGTGAGACAGAGGTGAAGTAATTGTTCCAAGAAGTGTGTGGCAGCATCCAAGTTTGGGGTGGCTGATGGGGAGATGGGAGCGCCTGGAGGAACAAGCAATCACCAGTGTTTTCCTTTTTTCATGGCCTTTGTTTTCCTTCACTCCGGAGGCCACCCACAAAGGATCCTTCCTTATAGGAATGTATTTTTCAGTTTTGACTGGAAAGAAATACCACAAAATCAATTAAATTTTGTTAATTCATTAATGTTTGCCTTTCTTAAAAGTTACCTTTAGGGTAATGCTTTGTTAAAATAGTTCTTCATGGTAGTTTAAAATAGGATAAATGATCGACAAATAAGTGAAGGTAAGTAAAAATAGGTATAAAAAATAAAATTAAGCCACAGATAAAACACAAAGACCCATGCCAGAAGATCACATAGAGTGGTTATGTCTACACTTAGCCCAAATTGGGTGTCAAATCTCCAAAGTAAAAAAAGATGTGATCAGTTGCTAAATTCACAGCATCTGTGAGACCTAAAAGAAAACCAAAAAGCTACTAGTGAACAAGGGGAACACAAATGGTACTGGTACTGAGATTCATGATAAATTTCTTTACTGCATGATGCGGGGACATTCATGAGAACATCTTTATAATAAATGCAGTGGTCACTTTTGTGCAGCTTCTTGTAATGTCCTCTTGCAAGGGCCGTAATCTAATGCCAATTCTTCAAAAACAAAGGGGCTCATGAGTTTTGTTTCCACTAAGCAGACAGAAAGACCCAAGCAGGGCTGGGGAACCTGTGGCCTTCTGATTTCAAGATTGTTCTTTTTCAAGTACCAAAGGAAGAAAGAAATCTTCATTTTCTTTGCTGTACCCCATTTAATAAAAGGATTTGTGGCATAAAATTTGTCACAAAGGACATGCTTAAGGATCAGAAAGACCACAAGTTTCCTTAAGGCCCTAGTTTCTCCACTGCTGCAAGAGATTATCACCCTAAAAATAAGAAAAAAAACCAAACAGATATTCTATAGCATTATAAATGTTTCTGAGTTTTTTAATGAAGTGAGATAGGAAAGCAACCAGAAGAACTGAATTCCAAAGGGTGGGCTGGAACACACAAACTGTTTCCCTTTTGGTAGAGTATGAGTGGAAGAGATAATAGCCATAAGAACAGGAAAGAAGAAAACAATGGAAATTTTAAAGACTTATCCATAGCTGGGTGGGGCTTAGAGTGAGAGTTTAAAAACCCTGGGAGCATCATATATTTGGTTGACCCACGTCCTATAGGCCCTGGAGTAAGGGATTTCTGCTCAAAAGTGGAAAGTCCCAAGAAAATTGAGATAAGTTGGTCACCTTAGTCTACTTAAAGGATCTTTTCCCCAACCTCCATTTGGAGCGTATGAGACTGGGGACAAGAAAAGACCAAGAAAGAGACATCTTTGGTGGTACATAGTTCCAAAAGCCCACCCTCTTCCAGGCATTTCTCTTATATAAAGTAAAAGCTATTAGCTTCTGAGAGAGGGGTAGGAAGCCCACCATATCTCAGGGCCCAGACAAAGGCCTCTTGCTTCTAGATGAGAGGATTAAGCAAGAAAACAACCAGAAAAGGGTAGTAGCAAAAATTATTTCTCCCTGGGAGAAGGGTAGAAAATCCATCTGCTCCAGCAATGAGCCTGGTGATAAGTAAAAAGCACTGGCAGTCTACTGGCAAGAGAAAGGTATGAAAATCGCCCCTGTTCCAGGCAATGTTACACTGATGCTGAGGGAGAGGTGGATGCAAAAGGTGCTTGTCTCTGACAAGAGGGCTAAAAATCCAAGCAGGACCAAAGAAGAGCATTTCTACATTTAGAGGCTTGGGGGGGGCAGGAAACTTCCTCCAGACCAAGACTCCCCCACAGTCAAGCATTTGGGTACAGGGTGTGGCATGTGGAACAGGAATGCTGAGAAATCCCCACCTTGGTGGCCCCAGCCCCATAGGGCCAGCATAAGATTGAGGTTGGAGTAGGGGATCCTAGAAACTGTATGTCCATCATATACCTCACAGCCAAAAGCAGCCAAAAGCAAGCAACAGCGTTCTAACACTGGAGAGCATGAGGAGAGAACCACCCAAGTTGATATAGACATGTTGAAGGCTGAGTGTAGGGGAAAAAACAAGAAACAATCCTTCTGGCCCTCCAGGCCTTATACTATACCCATAGGTAGCAGAAACTTATCATTGTAAGAATTTGAAGTGTGGGGGGCATCATATGTAAATCTAATAAAACAAAACCCAAATCCAGCTCAATTATTGACCAAATTAACTTAACCCTGTTCTCTCTACCTACTAATGGCCTGATAGAAAAGACATGTTTAATTTGGGACATAAATACTATTGCCTAAGTCTCTACTTTTCTTTTATAATATGTTTGGCATTGAATAAAAAATTATGAAGCACACATATACTACAAAACAAAGCAAAACCTCCCTCTGATTTTTTGTCAAGAGATAAAGCAATCAACAGAATGAGACAAAAAAAGTGCCCCAAATGTAAGAACTAAAAGATAGGGACTTCAAAATAACTATCATTAGTAATTGAAAGATCTAGAGCAGCTGTTCTCAACCTGTGTGTTGCAACCCACAGGAACTATATTAAAGGGCCACAGCATTAGGAAGGTTGAGAACCACTGATCTAAAGGAATATGTGAACAATATGCATGAATAGATAAGGAATGCCAACAACAACAAAACCTAAAAAAATTCAAATGGAAATGCCATGTTACCTTACAAAATCAAATGAAGAATTGATGGTTTTAGTAGCTTGGACACAGTTGAAGAAATAATTAATCATGAGTAAACTTGAAAATAGATGGATAGATTTATCCCAACTGAAACAAAGAGAGGAAAAGGCGGGTGGAGAGAAAATGAGGAGCATAAGAAATAGTTGAAGAGATAATAGTGGAAACATTTTTCAAAATTAATGAAAACTATATATCATAGATCCAAGAAGCTCAGAGATCTCCAAAAAGGATATATGGTAAGAAAAGCACACTTATAAATACTGTAGTCGAATTATTGAAATCAAAGATAAAAAAATTTGAAGCCTGAAAGATGTGAAAAAGAGATAACTACTATATGTGGAGGACCAACATTAGAAATGCCAGAATTTCTTGTTAGAAATTAGGCAAGCCAATAGACAACAGAATAGCACATTTAAAACATTAGAAGAAAAAAAAACTGGAGACTCAGAATTCAGCAAAACCATCTTTCAAAAGTGACAAAATATGTGAAGCAATGTTTTCAGAACATGAACAATAGCCAGTGTGTTATAGTTGTTTCTGAGCCAAGGAAAGTAAACAAAGTGAGTCCACAATCTCATTGTGAAGAACAGAATCTGGTGAGAAGTGGGAGACAAAATTTCTCAAACTGCCATTTTTTATTTGCAACAGTTGTCTGAGGCAGTTTGCTGTAAAAGTTGCCTTGTTCATCAGGAAAAAAAGACCAACTCATTAGCACTGTTCTTTTTTTTTTTTTTTTGTGGTTTTTGGCCAGGGCTGGGTTTGAACCCACCACCTCCGGCATATGGAACCAGCACCCTACTCCTTTGAGCCACAGGTGTTAGCACTATGCTTGATGTCTAGTTGCATTTAGTAAAATTTGACATACACAACTGTTGAGTGTCTAGACCAGTGGTTCTCAACCTGTGGGTTGTGACCCACAGGAACTGTATTAAAGGGCCATGGCATTAGGAAGGTTGGGAACCACTGGTCTGGACTATACTACATGGTCATTACAGGAAAATAAGACTTGGTCCCTGCCTGGAGAGCACTCAGAATCTTGTAGGAGTATCAGGTAAACTAGTCTGTGATGAGGCTGTTAACAGAAGTACATAGAGGGCCACGTAATAAGAGAGAGTGTGACAGTGGGCTCTGATTTAAGGCAAGGAATTGAGGAAAAGATTACACAGAGAGAAGTTGCAGTCTGAGGGAGATTTTGATAGGGAGGAAGAGCAAAAGGAATACCCCCTCAAGGAGAAAGAAAGAGCCTTTGCAAAGACAGTGGAAGGATTCCTGCATGGAATCATGGGCAGTTAGGGTGAGAAGCACAGGGCTTGGGACCCCCACCCACGATGGTTGGAGACTAGAATGAAGGACCAACATTGAGTATAGGTCAAAGAGTTTGGGCTCCAAAGAAGTTCTTATTTGATAAACCTTTTGATATGCTCCATTTGAACACACAGTACTGAAGGAGGAGGCTAAGAGGAAGGCACCCCTTATGATCTGGGGTGAATTGCTCCTTTCCCTTTGCCTCCGATCACCTTAGTGGTGCTGTAGCTCCTGCCTGGACTCTCTGCATCTTCCCAAACCTCCACAATCCAATGACCACAAAAAGGGCAAATCACAGCACACACTGCTCTGCTGATAGCTAACTAATGCTTTCCAGTGATCCTCTGAATAAAACTCAAACTCCCTACAACGTCCTACATAATCTGGTCCTTGCCTTTCTTCTGACCTCAACTCTCATTCCCTTCTTTACTGACTGTGCTCCAGCTACACTCTCATTTTGTCCATTCCCATCTTGGGCTTTTACACGTACTATTTCTTCTGCCTGAACTCCTTCCTGACCCCAGATAGTTTCACGATTTAGTGTTCCTCATCACTGTGACTTGATTCCAACACATCCTCCTGGAGAAGCCTTCCAGGACCCCTCTCTAAATCAGAACCTCTCTGCCCACCTCACCCTCATTGCTTTCTGACACCTCACATTGTTTTCCTCTCCTTTTGGGCACTGATACTTGGCCCTGATTTTATCTTCTTGCAGCCCATTTGGCTGTAAGCCCAATAGGAAAAGAGAGGCTCTTGTCTAGATTATTCATGGCTACCTCCCAAGAATTCACAACCAGGCCAGGCATACAGTAGTCACTTAATAAATGAATCTTAAGCAAATGCATACAGATTGAAAGCAGGGAGTTGGTCTTAGCCTGGAGAACTGGGAGGTGGATGAAATCTAATGTGAACAAGTGATTATCCTCCTTCTTCTGGTATCATCCTTTGCATTTGGCAACCTGTCAAAGAAATTCCAAACTGTGTTAGCTGATGACAGCACAATGTACCCAGGGAGAATTTGCATTTCAGGTGAACATGAGCATAAAAATGAAAGGTCTTCAAGGTCCACATTAATTAATTTATTGTGAAATACTACATCCTGTTCCTAGCTGATGGGATTAATTTGGGGTCTGGCCTTCATCTTCTTAGACCATTCATTCATTGCACACCATTCAGAAGGGTGCTCACAATGAACTTTCCAGGGGTGAAGGCTGGGCTTTTCTCCCTGTTGTTTCTTTTGTGGCTTGAAGGAGTTTAGTCATAGGGAGCAGAGGAACTAGAGCCATGGGCCTGCCTTCTGGCTTCTGCCTTCTGCTTTGTGAGACTGATAGCACAAGCTTGGAGGCCCAGGACCATAGCATTCCCTGACACCAAAGAGGCTAGCAGAGCACCTAAAGCCACCAACTTTCTTTGCCTCCAACATTTGTCCTGTGGTGGTGCTTCTCAAAATGTGGTTTGGGGACCTCTGCATCAGACTCACCTGGATACTCCTACTATCTGATCTCCCTTTGACATTTAGTCAGATCTCACCACTTCCACTACAACCATCTTTTTAGAGTCACCACCATCCCTCACTTAGAACTGTTATAAAATTCTCTTAACTGGTTTTCCCACTTTTTTTTTAAAGAATATTGGCTGTTTATTTATTTTTTATTATTATTAAATCATAGCTGTGTACATTAGTGCAATCAAGGGGTACAATGTGCTGGTTTCATATACAATCTGAAATATTTTCATGAAGCTGTTTAACATAGCCTTCATGGCATTTTATTAGTTATTGCATGAAGACATTTGTATTCTGCATTTAGTAAGTTTTGCCTGTACCCTTCTAAGATGCACCATAGGTGTGGCCCCACCAATTAACCTCCCTTTACCCATCCTCCCCCTTCCCCTCCCTTGCCCCTTTTCCCATATTCTTATGCTATAATTGGGTTGCAGCCTTCATATAAAACTATAAATTAGCTTCAAATTAGGGCTGAGTACATTGGATATTTTTTCTTCCATTCTTGAGATACTTTGCTAAGAAGAATATATTCCAGTTCCATCCATGTAAACATGAAAGAGGTAAAGTCTCCATCTTTCTTTAAGGCTGAATAATATTCCATGGTATACATGTACCACAATTTATTAATCCATTCATGGGTTGATGGGCACTTGGGCTTCTTCCATGACTTAGCAATTATGAATTGGGCTGTAATAAACATTCTGGTACAGATGTCTTTGTTATAATGTGATTTTTGGTCTTTTGGGTATACTAGTAAAGGAATTATGGGATCAAATAGCAGATCTATTTTTCAATCTCTAAGTATTCTCCCAAAAGGAATGTATTAGTTTGCATTCCCACAAGCAGTGTAAAAGTTTTCTCTTTTCTCCACATCCAAAAAACATCTCTGGTTTTGGGATTTTGTTATGTGGGCTAATCTTACTGGAGTTAGATGTTATCTAAAGTAGTTTTGATTTGCATTTCTCTAATTATTAAGGATGGTGAGCATTTTTTCATGTGTCTGTAGGCCGTGCGTCTATTTTCCTTAGAGAAGTTTCTCTTCAAGTCCTTTGCCCACCCTGAGATGGGATCACTTGTTCTTTTCTTGCTAATACATTTGAGTTCTCTGTGGATTCTGGTTATTAAACCTTTGTCAGAGGCATAACCTGCAAAAATTTTCTCCCATTCTGAGGGCTGTCTGCTTTGTATACTTACTATGTTCTTGGCTGTGCAGAAATTTTTGACCAGGTCCCAGTAGTGTATTATTGCTACTACTTCAATTGCCCGGAGGTTCCTCCTCATAAAATATTCGCCCTGGAAAATTCCTTCAAGAGTTTTCCCTTCACTTTCTTCTAGTGTTTTTATAGTTTCATGTCTTAAGTTTAAATCTTTAATCCAGTGAGAGTCTATCTTAGTTAATGGTGAGAGGTGTGGGTCCAGTTTCAGTCTTCTACAGGTCACCAGCCAGTTCACCCAGCACCATTTGTTAAATAGGGAGTCATTTCCCCACTGAATGTTTTTAATTGGCTTGTCAAAGATCAAATAATGGCAAGTAGCTGGGTTAATCTCTTGGTTCTCTATTCTGTTCCATACATCTACCTCTCTGTTTTTGTGCCAGTACTATGCTGTTTTGATCACTATCAATTTATAGTACAGTCTCAGGTCTGGTAGCATGATTCCTCCTGCTTTGCTTTTATTTCTGAGTAATGTCTTGGCTATTTGAGTTTTTTTCTGATTCCATATAAAATGAAGTATTATTTTTTTGAGATCTTTAAAACATGACAGTGGAGCTTTAATAGGAATTGCATTAAAATTATATATTGCTTTGGGTAGTATGGACATTTTAACAATGTTGATTCTTCCCAGCCATGAGCATGATATGTTTTTCCATTTATTAACATCTTCAGGCATTTCTTTTCTTAAAGTTTCATAGTTTTCTTTATAGAGATCTTTCACGTCCTTTGTTAGGTAAACTCCCAAATATTTCATCTTCTTTGGCACTACTGTGAAAGAAATGGAGTCCTTGACTGTTTTTTCAGCTTGGCTATTGTTGGTATATATAAAGGCTACAGATTTATGAGGATTGATTTTGTAGCCTGAGACATTATGATGTGTCTGGGGAATGTCTTGTTTGAGTTGAGTCGTGCTGGGATTCTGAAAATGTCTGCCATCTGAATTTTGGAGTTTCTTGGCATGTCTGGAAAGTTCTCTTTCATAATCTCATGAAGAAGAGATTCTGTGCCTTATGCAGCTACTTCCTCACTTTCAGGGATCTCTATAAGGTGAATATTAGTTTTCTTTAAATTATCCTGGAGCTCTCTGAGAGACTGATCTGTTTTTGCCCTCCATTTCTCTTTCTCTTTGAAAGTTTGGGAGCGTTTAAAAGCTTTGTCTTCAATGTCAGAAAACATTTCTTCTGCTTGTTCCCTTCTGTTACTGAGGGATTCTACTGTATTTCTCAGATCTTTGAGGGCTGCAACTTCTTGTCTCAATGTGTCAAAATCTTTGGTCATTTTGTCTTTGAATTTGTTCAGTTCTTGAGACATCTTTTGGGTCATCTTTTGGATTACTGCTTGAAATTCTAATTCCAT
>CAUYON010110661.1:0-15282 GCA_963573935.1 Arctocebus calabarensis | reverse complement strand
GCGCCAGCCATGTAAACCTGAGCTGGCGGGTTCAAATCCAGCCTGGGCCTGACAACCAACAATGACGGCTGCAACCCAAACAAAAATGGCTGGGCATTGTGGCGGGCACCTGTAGTCCCAGCTTCTTGGGAGGCAGAGGCAGGAGACTCACTTGAGCCCAGGAATTGGAGGTTGCTGTGAGCTGCAATCCCACAACACTCTACCCAGGGTGACAGCTTGAGGCTCTGTCTCAAAAAAAAAAACAAAACACTAAATAGCCAGGCGTTGTGGCAGGTGCCTGTGGTCCCAGCTTCTCAGGAGGCTGAGGCAAGAGAATCGCCTAAGTCCAGGAATTGGAGTTGCTGTGAGCTGTGTGATGCCACAGCACTCTCCTGAGGGTGATAAAGTGAGACTCTTCTCTACAAAAAAAAAAACCAAACCTTTATATTCTATGGCTTTACTGAATTTTATTACTTGCATTAGTTTTATGATTCTCTTAACTTTTATCTCTTCCTTTCCTATTTTTATGTCTTTTTAAAAAATCTGACTATAGGGTGGCACCTCTGGCTCAGTGGGTAGGGCGCTGCCCCCACATACTGAGGGTGGTGGGTTTGAATCCGGCCCCAGCCAAACTGCAACAACAAAAAAATAGCCAGGCATTCTGGCTGGCACCTGTAGTCCCAGTTACTTGGGAGGCTGAGGCAAGAGAATCGCTTAAGCCCAGGAGTTGGAGGTTGCTGTGAGCTGTGCTGACACAGCACTCTACTGAGGGCAACAAAGTGAGGCTCTGTCTCTTAAAAAAAAAGAAAAGAAAGAAAGAAAAATCTGACTATATTGTCAGTATTAAATGGAAGAGAAGCGACTTGTTTCTGATTCTAGAAGGAACTCTAGTGTTTTCTCATTAAGTAGGTGCTGGGTTTTATCAATATTGTAAAAATCGAGAATGGGTATTAAATTTTGTCAAGGTTCTTTTAGCAGATATAATCAAATTTCTTTTCTTCTTAGATCTATTAAAATGAAGAAATATATTCATTGACTTATTTCCGTAGATATAACCTACACATGGTCATGATATGTCATCTTCAATTCCCTATTGGTTTCTTGTTTTCTGATATTTTATTTGTATTTTTTCATTGCTATTAATTTGACAATATTTAACAAATGTATAATCTATAAGTATAGTTTATACTAAGTAAGTTATACATACTCTGATAAAACTGATAATAAATTTCATTGATATTATAGGAGCTTGATCCATAGTTTTATTATTTTGTATCAATACAAACTTCATGAGGTTAGGTATTATGTCAGTTATCTATTGTCACAAGAATGCTGCCTAACCAGCAACTATAAATCCTCAGAGGTCTACAGCAATAAAATGTTTATTACTCACGTGGCTGAGTTGACTGGCTAGGTGATTTTGATGTTGGACAGGCTAGCTTACATATATGAGATTCACCTGACTTGTTGGCTGGAGGCTCTGGAAGGACTAGGCTCTGTTTAATGTGTTTGTTATCCAGCCAGTCATGTTATCATAGTAATGGAACTCTTGCAAGAAAGAACAAATTCAATTATGCAAATTATTTCCAAGCTTTGCCTTGTATCATTTGCTGACATCTTAGGCTAGAGTGCCACTTCTTCTTTGCCCTTTCTTTTCTTTTAGTTGCATACCAACTCATTTTACTTTTATTCTTTCATTTTTATTATTATTTATCATTTCAAATTGATGAGACAAATAGTTGAGGCTACAACATGCATTGCTAGTACATCATTATTGTGAATTATGGCTTTTATTTATTTATTTATTTTAGAGACAGAATCTCATTTTTGTCACCCTCAGTAGAGTACTGTGGCTTCATAGTTCACAGCAACCTCCAGCTCTTGGGCTTAGACAATTTTCTTGTCTCAGTCTCCCAAGTAGCTGGGACTACAGCACCCGCCACAATGTCTGGCTATTTTTGTGTTGCAGTTTTGGCCAGGGTCGGGTTTGAACATACCACCCTTGGTATATGGGGCCGGTGTCTTACTCACTGAGCCACAGGTGCCACCCATGAATTGTGGCTTTTAGTGTTACAATGATTCATTTTTTGTATTTATCATATATGGACATTGTAATCTTTGCTTTTCATGGTTTCTATTTGCCTCTGTGTCTCTGTCCATCTCTTTTTTTAGCCTTTCTGAATCACTTATTTTATATATATCTCTTGTAAATAACAGACCATAAGATGCTGATTTGTGAGCCAATTTGAATTCCTTTTCTTTTATTAGATGAATTAAGTCCTTTCACTTTTTTCTGAGACAGAGTCTCACCATGTCACCCTCGATAGAATGCTGTGGCATCACAGCTCACGGAAACCTCAAACTCTTGGGCTTAAGTGATTTTCTTGCCTCAGACTCCCAAGTACCTGGGTCTACAGGCATCCATCACAACACCAGTTATTTTTTTTAGAGATGAGGTCTCAGTCTTACACATGCTGGTCTCAAACTCATGAGTTCAAGCAATCCACCAGCTTTGGCCTCCCAGAGTGCTAGAATTACAGGCATGAGCCACTGCACCCAGCCTCTATTACCGTTATTATTGTTTCTTTGGGCAGTAAGGGAGATTTGAATTCTTACCCTCACAACTGCTATACTATTATCTTTAGTAGTATAGCTTTAATGCTCTGAGACCCCCTTTTTCCTCAATTAAACTTCATCTACTGGGTGGCCATAAAGTTCATATGCAACTTAAAATAGTGTGCCAATTTTAAATTGCACACAATTTATGATCACTCTGTACTGTCAACTTTTAACTCCCAATAGTGTTTATGCAACAAAAAACTCTGTACTTTCCACTTCCTCTCTTCCTTCTCTTTATTTCCCCTCCAATTTTGTTACTTCTATCTTGTCAAAGCATGTACCAGTTTTTACTTTTTTTTTTAAAGATAAGGGTCTCACTCTGTTGGCCAGGCTGGAGTACCGTGGTGTGACTGTAGCTCACTATAAGCTCAAACTCCTTGGGCCCTAATGATCCTCTCAAGTAGCTAAAAACTACAGTCACATGCCACCACACTGGCTAATTTTTTTTTTTTTTTTTTTGTAGAGACAGAGTCTCACTTTATCACCTTTGGTAGAGTGCCGTGGCGTCACACTGCTCACAGCAATCTCCAGCTCTTGGGCTCAAGTGATTCTCTTGCCTCAGCCTCCCGAGTAGCTGGGACTACAGGCGCCCGCCACAGCGCCCGGCTAACACACTGGCTAATTTTTTAAAAAATATTTTGTAAAGACAGAGTATCACTATGTTACCTAAGTTGGTCTTGAACTTCTGGCCTCAAGCAATTCTGCCACCTCAACCTCCCTAAATGCTGGGATTATAGGTAATAGCCACTGTGCACAGCCAAAGTATGTAACATTTGGTGGTATTCTTCCACCCTTATCCTCACTTTTATTTTTACAACTAAAGATATTCAACAGGTTGGGTATGGTAGCTCACACCTATAATCCTGGTGCTCTGGATTGCTTGAGCTCGGTAGTTTGAGACCAGTCTGAGCAAGAGCAAGATCCCCTCTCTACCAAAACTAGAAAAAAAAAAATGAACCAGGCATTGTGGTAGGCACCTATGGTGCCTACCTGGGAGGCTGAGGATAGAGGATCGCTTGAGCCCCGGATTTTGAAGTTTCTGTGAGCTATGACACCATGGCATTCTAACCTGGGGCAACAGAGTGAGACTTTTTTCAAAAATTAAAATAAAAGAAAAATAAAGTTATGCAATTCTCATGTCCAGTCCTTTTGTGTAAGTTTCTCCAATCATCTCCTAGTTGGATGAAGCTAGTCTTTTAGTGGAATTCTAAGAGGTTGTGAGTATAATATTCCCTAAGCTCTTTCATGACTAAAACTTTTTCTATACCCTTTTGTTTTGAGATTGTCTCACTCTGGTGGCCCTAGGTAAAGTGCCACCGTGGGATCATAACTCACAGTTACCTCAAACTCCTGAGCTCAAGTGATCCTCTTGCCTCAGCTTCCCGACAGCTGAAACAACAGACCTGTGCCACCATGCTCAGCTAAACTTTTTCTGTTTTTAGTAGAAAGGGGTCTTGCTGTAGCTCAGGCTGGACTTTTTCTATATCCTTGATAATTAAATGACAGCCTGGTTGGATACAAAATCCTTAGTTTATATTTTCTTTGAGTTTCTTGATGTAGTTGTCATTGCTGTTTAGCTGGCCTGGGCTGGGTTTGAACCCAGCAGCCTCAGTATACATTACTGGTGCCACAGTCAGTGTGCTATGGGCACTGAGCCGACTTTGAAAATGCTACTCTACTGCTATCTTGATTTGTTGAGAAGTCTGATAACAAACTGATCTTTCTTTTGTAAAAGACTAAGTCTTTTGGCCTAGAGGCCTATAAAAGTTTCTTTCTTTACTTCAAAGTGTAAGAGTTTACTGGGATATGCTCAGAACTAATCATTCTTTTCTTTCCTTTTAAAAATTCTTTTGAGAGAGTCTCGCTGTGTCACCCTGGGTAGAATGCAATTGTGTCATCATAACTCACTGGAACTTCAAATTCCTGGGTTGAAGTAATCCTCCTGTCTCATCCTCCTGAGTAGATGGAACTGTAGGCGTGCACTACCATGCTTGGGTAAACTTTTCCATTTAGTAAAGATGGGAGTCTTGCTCTTGTTCAGGCTGTTCTCAAACTCCTGACCTTGAGTGATCTTCTCACCTTGGCCTCCCAGGGTGTTAGGATTAAAGGTGTGAGCCACCACACCCAGTCTCAAAACTAATCATTCCAGTATTCTTTTTTATTTTTTATTGTTTTTATTATTAAATCACAGCTGTGTACAATAGTGCAATCAAGGAGTAAAATGTGCTGGTTTCATATACACTCTGAACTATTTTCATCAAACTGATTAACATAACCTTCATGGCATTTTCTTAGTTATTGTATGAAGACATTTGTATTCTGCATTTAGTAATCAGTATTCTAAGCAATCAGATAAATCCTTTCAAAATACAGTTTCAGGTCTTCTTTAATTATTCAGAAATTTCTATCTTTCTTTCTGTTTTTTTTTTTTTTGAGACAGAGCCTCAAGCTGTCACCCTAGGTAGAGTGCTATGGCATCATAGCTCACAGCAACCCCCAACTTCTGGGTTCAAGCGAGTCTCCTACCTCCGCCTCCCAAGTAGCTGGGACTACAGGCACTCACCACAACACCTGGCTGTGTTTTTGGTTGCAGCTGTCGTTGTTTGGCGGGCCAAGCTGGATTTGAACCTGCCAGCTCAGGTGTATGTGGCTGGCGCCTTAGCCACTTGAGCCACAGGCGCAGAGCCAGAAATTTCTTTCAGTTGAAGTTTTAAATATTAACTTTAGTCCATTATTTTATCTTTTGTGGTGAGAAGTTCCAGTTTTACCTGTCTTGTCTTTTCCTTGCCTTTCTTAATCTATCATTTTCTTTCTGTTTTTTTCAGTTCTTCCTTTATATTGTTTTTGCTGTCTTAGTGTTCCTCATTCCTACCTTCTATGTGCTTTACTCTACTTAAAGCCGTATCTATTTTCATTTGGATTTATATAATTTAGTTTTCATATCTGTGATGTTATCTTATCTTTCTGTTCAAATTCTTTCCCAAGTTTGTTTAGCTCTCTTGTCACATATGCTTGTTTTGTTTTGTCTTCATTTTTATCCTGAGTTTCAGAATTTCTGATTTATGGTATTCTGTCCTATTCACAATTATTTTTTTTAAAAATTCATGTTGGAGTGTTGTGTTACAGTTTACTGTTTTATGGTTCAAGAGAATGTTTTTCTGTCAGTTAATCATGTAAAATTTCTTTAACAAGTTAATGCCTAGGTAGTGATAGGGAAAGTAGTCTGCTTATTCTGAATCTTGGATTTGCTGTTTTTTTCCTGATGGGCTGCCGTCTTTAGTTTCTTGCTTCCTTTTCTTTTCTTTCATCCACCAAGCCTCCACGGACAACACTCCCTTTCTAAATGGCTTTATCTCTATCAGAAATGATGCCTCTGGTCCTGCTCATTTTCTAAGACCCTTCCTTTCAACTTACCACTAGTGACAGCTCTGATCCATTTGCCACTTTGGGTGAGAACACAAGCAGTCTAGTTTAGCTGGAGTTTGAATTCAGTGAGGCCTGGGATGGAAGGGAGATTTGGATTCTGCAGGAGTCAGATCATAAAGGTCTGTCTATAGAGTCTTTTGCAATAATTTGAGTAAGGAATAGAGAGGTAGAACGTAAAACAGGAGAGATGAAAAAGAAGGATAAAACAACTCACCATCCACACTGATACAGGAAGAAAACTGAAAGCATGTATCATAAATTTTCAGCTGATGAAATATAAAATAAAAAAGAAATCCAGAGTTCTGGAAATTCTTCCAGAGAAATGACACAATTTTTGCAACAAGTGAACTGCAAGGAATAAGATATATGTATATGCAGAGAGAGAGGGGCAGGGATAGAGAGACACCTAACCAGTGCCTCCTGGGAGATGGAGGCTGTCAGTGATCTGGTGTGCCCAGGGGTCAGGCAGCCTGTGGGCAGATCTGAAGGGAGGGCACAGGAGTGTCCACTAGGCCCATCAGGTGAGTCTAGAGAAGGGTGGCAGCATGGAAGGTGAACATGGAGAAGACAAGAGGACCCTGGGAGGCAGCTCAGACAGCCGAGCTGAAGGTGGGAGCAGCTGGGAGGGTCAGGGGGTGAGAGAGCAGTCTGAAAGGTCTTGGATGGGGGAGAGGATTGGCAACTGGGTGAAGGTTTGGGGTGAGGATGGCTCTGGGTGATGGTTTGGGGAGTAGTGGAGAGTCAGGGTTGGAGAAAAGGATAGGCTAAGACAAAGCCCTTCACCATTCTGCTGATTTAGGTCTCCAGATTATATTTAATTTTGCCTTCACAAGGGGGAAAGTCACAATTTTTTATTGGACATATCCCAGATTCAGTGTTATCCTGCCTCTTGGAATAAAAGTTAAAAAAGGAGAGATGCTTTCCTGCCCTTGGGATTCAAGGGCCCACCTACAGGAAGATGTCATGAGGCTGGGTTCAAGGTGTCCCTGGACAGGGCTGGAGTACTCCCAGGAGTCAGCATGGGCAGGCACAGCTACCAAGAACAGGGAAGAGAATCCCTGCTGTCTGGAGCCATGTTTCCAAGTGGGACCACTAAATCTGGTCAGGCAGGGCCAACAGGGATGCCTGGGCCTGTTGAATTCATTCTGGAGGTCCCTGAGTCTGGGACAAGATTCTCTGCTCCAGTTTGGCGTATTGGGGTAGGAGGGTGTCATAGACCTGCAGGGGCAGAAAGAACAGTTTAGAATGAGGAGGGAGGGAATAGACCTCTTACATCTGGTTACAATTTGTGATTTAAGAATGTTACATCCTGTTTACTTGCAATTTAACTTTTTTGCTAGGCAAAAGAAAGGAAGTATCAATTCACAGAAGAGGAAATGCTAGTTCTCAAACCTGTACTTTAAGATTGTTTAAAACTGTAAATATGGCAGGAAATCAATTTTTGTTATCAAATCTACAACAGTTTTTAAAATTCTCCTACCAGAAAATGGCTGCCTCATCACATAGCTTGTGAAAGTTTGTGGTATGAATCTTTTGGAAGTAAACTTGACTTTGTATCCACCTTAAGGAATCCATATAGCCCATTACGCAGTTATTCTTCTGTGAAGGTCTCCTAAGGAAATAATCCTAAATGTAGGGTGCTGAGCCCACTAAGGGTCTTCTTACATACCACTAAATATTCAGACTCATAATGCTACTGTGAGCCACACCTTGGCCCCCAGAAGGGTAGACTGGAGCAATGCAGCCTGTTGGCAGAGTGGCTGCAGGCATTCCTCTCCAATGGGATGCCATATAGCAATTCATACAGCAGTTCACACAGCTGTCCAGGAGAGAGTCTCTGTGCCTCCCCACGCTCCCGCCTCTCTTGCCCCCAGGTTATCACTCAGGTACAAGGAGTTGAAATCTGTATCTTACTGGTGCAAGAACCATCCTGGCTTCAAAACCTCATGCCCCACAGGAATCTCTTTTTCAACAACTCTGTAGATAAGATACATGCCTAGGAGGGTCACTGCATTCAGGGAAGCCCTAGGTACAACTTCCAAGCAGGTATTTACAGTTTTCCCAGTTCAGGTGCAGTTTCCCAAATGAAGACCATTTCTGTATAAGCAATGTTATTATTTTTCTTTTTTTTGAGATGGAGTCTCACTTTGTCACCCTTGGTAGAGTGCCGTAGCATCATAGCTCACAGCAACCTCAAACTCCTGGGCTTAAGGGATTCTCTGGCCTCAGTCTCCCAAGTAGCCTGGCTATTTTTATAGACAAGGTCTCAGGCTGGTCTCAAACCTGTGAGCTCAAGCAATCCACCCTCCTTAGCCTCCTAAGTGCTGGGATTACAGGTGTGAGCCATGGCGCCCGGCCATAAGCAATGTTATTTGATAATGCTATTGATATTCCATTTTTATTAGGTTTCAAGGCAAATAGAGCTAGTAAGTTAAGCAAAAGTGAAATTCTCACATAGAATAGGAAAGGAGTGTGCTGTGTAATGAATCAAAACAAACAAAATGGAAAAAGGACCAGAAAGCAACACAATCTCAAATTCTTACCTTTCATTCCTCTTTTGTCTCCTTTAGCAGTTTTTGTCTGTGGCTGTTTCTTTCTTTCTTTCTTTTACTTTATTGCCCTCAGTAGAGTCCTGTGGCATCACAGCTTACAGCAAACTCCAACTCCTGGGCTTACCTTAGCCTCTTACCTTAGCCTCAATTCTCTTGCTTTAGCCTCCATGAGTAGCTGGGACTACAGGCGCCTGCCACAACGCCTGGCTACTTTTCTGTTTTGCAGTTTGACTGAGGCTGGGTTTGAACCCACTACCTTCGGTATATGGGGCCAGCGCCCCACTCGATGAGCCACAGGTGCTGCCGTCTCATGCTGTTTCTTGCATGAGAAATGGAGGTGCACTTCAGGTGTGCACATGTTGTCTCAGAGACAACACTAAGACCAAGGGACACAGATGCTCTTGGGACTTGTGAGTAAATACAACTAAGAGCTCATGCCCATCCTTTTCCTTCTTAGTTTGGCTGAATTTGCTCCAAAGTCAAGTACTTTACTAACTGGTTATGCAAACTTGGGGTACTCTAGTGCAGCTGGAGTGGCTCTGTGGAGAAGGTTTGGGGAGGTCCCATAAGCTGTCAGAGCCAAAGAGAAGGAGCCTGCTGGATTCTAAGTCTACTATGAGTCTGAACTGCCTGTGAGGATTTAGGGGGATAAATTCCTTTGCTTTCCAAATAAGGATGACACAACTGACGGTTATACCTGTGGTTAACCCTGTGAACCACTCATCTGTGAAGTACTTAGAAACAGACTCCATGAATAAAGTGAAGTAAAGAATGGCAGATAACCCTTTATGAAGAGGTTTACAGGAGAGAGGGCTAAGCCTATTCCAGCCTATATTGAACATTGAGTAGTCAAAGGACAAAAATAAGGGGGCTTTGATTTCTTTGTGTTTGTTTGTTTAGCAGGCCCAGGCTGGGTTCAAACCCACCAGCCCCGGTGCACGTGGCCAGTGCCCTAACCACTGAGCTACGGGTGCCCAGCTGGTAGGAGGGGCTTTGATTTCTCCCAAGGAAATTACAACATTCAGCTGAGCCGAGGGAGAAGACCCTATTACTGCTTTGAGTTTCCACAGGCACTGGTGTAGATGCCACAAAGAGAAACCCAAGGATGTGGCCTTGCTCTCAAGGAGATTAAATAGAGTCTGCAAAGTCAGTCTGAAAACAGGTCACCTGTGCTAATAATCATAGACTGTCATTGTATGAAACCTGCTGTTAAAGGTTCTGGGTTACATTTAGGTTCAATGATAAAGGGCTCCAAGAACTATTAGTGATTTTGGCCATGAGCAGGCCAGAGAGCATAGGGGAAGCACTGTGGTACATACAACCCAAAGTATTTGCCCCATGTATGAGGCAGATACCATGTGATGTTACTTTCCCCTATTATGCTCTTCCTTGCTTGCCTCCTTCTAGAGAAGATGAAGGAGCCAGACCCTTACAACTAGGGTTGACCATATGATCAAGTGGTTTCTGCTGGAGGGGTAGGTGTATGAGGGTGACAGACCAGTGTCTCCCTCCTTGACAAGTAAGAAGTGTGTGAGAATAGACTGTCCAATGCCACCCTCGAATTCCTGCCTTTGTGTGAGGACATGATGTTTGGAGAAAGTGCAGACATCCTGTGACCATTTGGAGCACACCTAGTGCTGCACTACCCTATGCTGTAGCCAAAGCCATGTATATTTTTCTGTATTTGAAACATGCCTGGAACTGTAAGTATAAAATGCATGCAAAGTTTCCAGAGCTTCACACAAAACAAAAAAGAACATAAGATACCACATAAGTAAGTTTTCTGATTACATGTTGAAATGATAACATTTTTGGATATGTTGCACTAAAGTAAATATATTATTGAAACTAATTTTGTCTGCTTCTTATTTATTTTTAGTTCTAAAAGATGAGACTAACATTAATTTCTTTCTTTTTTTTTTTTGAGACAGAGCCTCAAGCTGTCACCCTGGATAGAGTGCTGTGGCATCACAGCTCACAGCAACCTCTAATTCCTGGGTTCAAGCGAGTCTCCTGCCTCCACCTCCCAAGCAGCTGGAACTACAGGGGTCCGCCACAACGCCCGGCCATTTTTTGGTTGCAGCCACCATTGTTGTTTGGCGGGCCTGGGCTGGATTCGAACCCACCAGGTCAGGTGTACGTGGCTGGTGCCTTAGCCCGTTGAGCCACAGGCACCGAGCCTCTTTTTTTTTAAGATACAGTTTTACTTTGTCGCCCTTGGTAGAGTGATGTGGCTTCACAGCTCACAACAACCTCCAGCTCTTGGGCTTAAGCAATTCTCTTGCCTCAACCTCCCAAGTAGCTTGGAATATAGGTGCCCGCCACAACACCCAGCTATTTTTGTTGTAGTTTGGCTGGGCCTGGGTTTGAACTCGCCACCCTTGGTATATGGGGCCGGTGCCCTACTCACTGAGCCACAGGCACCACCCAACTAACATTAATTTCAAGTGACATATATGGCTTGCATCATGTTCCCACTGTTCATCACTGATCTGGGGAACTGCAGAGAACACGACCTAGAGCCTTGATGTTGAACCACTGTACCGATGTTACCTTCAGATTTTCTATCGTATAATAATAGCCATTTTGGTCAAGGATTCTTTTTAAGCCTCACAATTAGGAGGTTAAAAGTAGGCAGGACATATGTTGTGCCTACTTCACAGATAAATAAACAGAGGCTTGGAGACAAGGAGTGTTGCTCAAGGTCAGCTGGTGAAGGAGGGGCAGAATGAGAATCAGGACCCAAATTCTCTTTATCTCAGTGTAGGATCTTTTCATTACATTGAGTGGCCTCTTTTTTTTTTTTTTGAGACAGAGCCTCAAGCTGTCACCCTGGATAGGGTGGCATGGCATCACAGCTCACAGCAACCTCCAATTCCTGGGCTCAAGCAAGTCTCCTGCCTCTCCCTCCCAAGTAGCTGGGACTACAGGCGCCTGCCACAATGCCAGGCCATTTTTTGGTTGCAACTGTCATTGTTGTTTGGCGGCCCAGGTTGGATTTGAACCCGCCAGCTCAGGTGTACGTGGCTGGCGCTTTAGCCCGTTGAGCCACAGGTGCCAAGCCTGAGTGGCCTCTTAAACATAAGGTCATGCAACAGACAAATAATAGAAACTTAAACACATGTATGTGTATGGTTTATCTGGTCATCTGGAAAGCATAACCTCCTGTTTCCCAGATATGTTGGGAGACATTTCTCCACAGTGTTTCTACATGTCTTGTGACAGATTTTTTTCCCAGACTATCATTTAAAGAATGTAAAAGCATAGAGACAGAGATATTGTGCCTCTCTCTGGTGCACAAGGATTTGTTTGCTATCAAGGATATAAAGATAATGTCTCCTTTGGGAACAAATGGCTGGGCAGATTTTCTTGCACTGTTTTTGCAAGGTTTGAAGTTTTCTAAGCTCGGGATCCTGTTATGACACAAACATTATGTGCACAGTATCTATGTGGGCCCACTGTGCATCACACTGGAACTTGGAGGCGAAGGGAAACTGATGCAAGCATGAAGTAATAAAGCCCTTTATCTCTGATCCAGGAGTCTTCTGTCTTCTGCCTGCATCTATGAAACTGTGGCAAAGCAGGTAAATTGCAGACTTTTAACAGTTCCTTACTGTTCCGCCCCTACTCCTGGGCTGCAAGCCCCTTCTGTAAACACATACAGTGGTGTGGTGAATGCTCTGCTCTGGTGTACCCTTCAGGAATGAAGAACCTTTTCTCCCACCTGCTGGGGGTGCTTCTGGCAAACAGCCCTCAGCTGACAGCCCCTTTTGGGGATTGCCTTGGCTATAGAGAGCTGCCTCAACTCATCCTGGGGCAATCCATATGCAGTGACTGATTGACATGGGCTATAAAGGATCAGCTCCTCACCCCAACTGAGTAAAAACTCAAAAGCAGTGGTTCTCAACCTTCTTAATGCCTCCTAATGTCACGACCCTTTAATACAATTCCTTATGTTGTGGTGATCCCCAACCATAAAATTATTTTCATTGCTATTTCATAACTGTAATTTTGCTACTCTTATGAATTGTAATGTAAAAATATCTGATATGCAGGATGCATTTTCATTGTTACAAAGGGGTTGCAACCCACGAGTTGAGAACTGCTGCTCTAAAGGATCATCTCAGTTTCAGGACTTCCTGCAGGATAAGCTGAGGGCTTCATGAAACTGCACTGCAGCTTGCCTCCTTCTTTTTTACTTTCACATCTGTGGATCCCGAGAGCACCTTCCCAATAAACTTCACAAATCTTAGTTGACATCTCAGACTCTGTTTTCTGATAAACTCAACCTGCAAAAGTGGGATCTACCTGCACAGGAATTTCCTGGCCAGGGTGACCACACAGCTATTTTGAATCAAACTTGAGATTTGAGTGCTAGAAACATAACATGTTTTGTGCTTCCACGACAGAGGCTTTCAGTAGCTTCTCCAGTCCAGTGACATGGAAGGGCCTACCCTGACACATTGAGAACAATAGAGATATACCCAGAATCTATCTGATTCATGGTGTTGAAATCAGTAGTATCTGTGAATTCCAGGTGACAACCTGGTTTTGCTCCATTTTCTCGATAATTTCAAAAAAGCAGAATTTCCCCTTTAGTTGAGCATTCTAAATTCCTTTTTGGGGAAAAAACCTAATCAGCCCTCACAGTGCAAATACTATGACCAAATTCTGATGATCTCTCACCTGAGAAGCTCCGGGACTTGGGGCAGCAGCTAGTATGGGATTTGGGGCTAACTTCACAACCTCTGAAAAGGGCACATCCGTCCCACCCGCAAGGCCTAGAAGGCAAAGGTCATTTCATCAGTGTACATTGCAAATGACAATGGCAACTATAAACAGCACAAAGGATTTTTTGGGGGTGATAAAATGCTCTAAAACTGAATTATGGTGATGGTTGCTCAACTCAGTAAATCTACTGAAAATCATTGAATTGTGCACTTTAAAAAGGTGACTTTTTCTTTTTTTTTTTTTTTTTTTGAGACAGAGCCTGAAGCTGTCACCCTGGGTAGAGTGCTGTGGCATCAGAACTCACAGCAACCTCCAATTCCTGGGCTCAAGTAATTCTCCTGCCTCAGCCTCCCAAGTAGCTGGGACTACAGGCGCTCACCACAACACCCAGCCATTTTTTGGTTGCAGTTGTCGTTGTTTGGCGGGCCCAGGCTGGATTCAAACCCGCCAGCTCAGGTGTACATGGCTGGCGCCTTAGCCCGTTGAGGCACAGGCGCCAAGCCTAAAAAGGGGACTTTTTTATGTCATATGAATTGTGCTTTGATAAAATTGTTTAAAAAACAAAATAACAGAAAACATATGAAGTGCATGCCTGTTTTGGACAGGGTCTAGTTTGTCTTGCTCATTATGGTAGCACCTTAAATGGAATGGGTCAGGTAACTCACCATGGTGCAGAAGAGGAGGGTTTGCCTGCCTCTCCCCTCTCCCTTCACTCACCACATTCTGGCCAGCTTGTCTTCTCACAACTTGTTTTGCCTCAGTGCCTTTTTGCTGTGTGGAATGTTCTTTTCCACCTTCATGCACCTTTCCTCTTTTCCCTGACCAAGTTGCAGCTAAGAACATCACTTGTTTGGAAGGCCCTTGTTAAACCACCTCTAGCTCTCAACACCTTCTGCTTTTCCTCAGAGCACTTGCCACAATTTGTGGCCACATATTTGGGTGATTATTTGTTTAAGATTCCTCCTTTGCTGGGCTGTAAACTCTAGGAGGCTGTCTCTCTGGATCACCACTACAGCTGTGGTACCTAGTACTCCATCTGGTGTACAGGAGGAACTCAATCAATACTCATCAAGCAAATGCATAGCAGGGTTGGAGAAGAGGGAAGATTGACATAAGTGGACCAGAAATAATGAGGAATTTCTTGGCAAGTTAAGCAGTAGGATCAGACTGACGGAAAAACACACCACCATGAGGAGGGAAGGAGGACCTCCTGAAGATGTGAGGACCAGGTTTCCTAACTGAATGCTAGAAAACCCAACTCAGTATAGCTAGATGGGATGGTGGTGGGGTGGCTAGCACAGAAACTGAGTCAAAAGACTCCACACATATTTACAGACTGGCTGAGGAGAAGAGGTTTCCAAATAAAGTGGCTAATACACTTCTGGAGGGTAAGTCAGGATGGAGCTTAGGCTTTGGCTTTAGAGGGCAGAGCTGAGTAGTGCCCCAGGTACTCTTTGGCAGCTAAATGAGGTATAGAAAGAGAAAAATAAAAACAAAGCACAGTACAGCATACAATGAAATCCTTAAAGGGTAATTTTTTTCCCACTTCTGACGAAGGAGTAGTGTGAAGTGGACTTCAAACTTCTTTTGCTTTTTTGGGGGCACAGAGTCTCACTTTGTTGCCCTTGGTAGAGTGCCATGGTGTCTTAGTTCACAACAACCTCAAACGCTTGGGTTCAAGCAATCCTCTTGCCTCAGCCTCCCAAGTAGCTGGAACTACAGGCTCCTGCCACAACGCCTGGCTATTTTTTTTAGAGACAGAGTCTTACTCTGGCTCAGACTGGTCTGAAAACCATGAGCTCAGTCAATCCACCCGCCTCAGCCTCCCAAGTGCTGGGATTACAGGCATGAGCTACCGTGCCCAGCTGGACCTCAGACTTCTCATCACCAACAATAAAGGCCAAAAGATTATTCAATAGTATTGTCAAAGTTCTCAAGAAAAGTATTTTTTTTTTTTTTTGAGACAGAGCCTCAA
>CAUYON010110657.1:0-10395 GCA_963573935.1 Arctocebus calabarensis | reverse complement strand
AATTTCTGCCCTGTGGAGGAGACGCTGGGCTGCTAATAGTTCTGAGCTTCAGCCCTTTCTCTCAGCTGTCATCCCCTGAGGGCCAGGTGTGGCTGAAATTTAGCAAAGCTTTGGTCTGCTTTTCGACCAGCCGGCCAGCCGCTTTTCGGCTCACTCTCTGACCGCTCCCAAGCTGGGAGAACAGCACAGACCAGCGGCAACCGACAACCTGTCCACACCCCTCGAGAAAGTGTCCAAGAATCTGGACTCCGTGGGGGACAGACCTCCAGACCTCGGGGTGAGAGTGGAGGGGAATGCAGGGAGTTCCAACTTGCAGGTAGAGAATATATACAGTTTTATACAGCTTTATGCCTGGCAGGAGAGTGCCACGGCACAGGGGAAGGAGGTCTGGTTTTTAGAGGGTTTCTCCCGTGGGGTAGAGTGGGAGGACATCTGAACTCTGCTCCCTTGTTTGTATGGAGGTATGGCGTATACTGCGAGTTGTTCTCTTGGGGGAGGGGACTCCCGTCCGCTTGGTGATGTGCTCTATACCTTTTATTTGTATCCTTGGGGTCGTAGGTCGCACCAGCAAGGTTGATGTGCGTTCCTTGACCTTGTCTATTGGCTCAGCTCCAAACCGTTGGCTTTCTCGTTAAATTTCTGTCCTTTAACTCTCCTTCTAGATGGGAGCGTCTGCAGAAAGCTGGCTACAGACCGCCATCTTGGCTCCTCCCCCTCACTAAATGCAGATTTACTAATATAGTAAACCTCATTTGGACTTTATTTCCAGATTTCAACTTTTATTGACCAAGAAGTAAAGTGATGAGAACTCTTAGGGACAGATAGGGAACAGGGTGAGAGAAGGAAAAGTAGGGGGGGAAATGGAGAGAAGAAAAAAAAGCTAGAGTGTCTTAGCTTAGACATGAACAAAGTAGGTAAAATAGACTATTCCGGGCTACTGCAAAGGCATAACTAGATAAGATTGTGGGTTGAAAGTTTAAAATTCAACTCCTAAGGCTCCCACAGAGGATTGATCATTAGAAACTTTTTAATGAAGCAGCTATCACACCTACGATGCATCTTACAAGGGTACACGTGAAATTTACTAGGTGTAGAATATAAATGTCTTAACACAATAACTAAGAAAATGCTGTGAAGGCTATATTAACCAGTTTGATGAAAACATTTCAAATTGTATATAAAACCAGCACATTGTGCCCCATGATTGCATTAATGTACACAGCTATGATTTAATAATAAAAAACACCCAAAGCAGCTACTCAACATGGCATGATGAATCAATGCCCTGTTAATATCTTGAAGACTTTCCAAAAGAGAACTTAGTTAAGAATACTATGGAGTCAGCTTAGAAAAGACCCTAAGTGAACCAATCCATGAGTAGATAAGGAAAATGAGACTTTCCAGAAGGTAGTGGGCACTTCCCCAAATACATAAACATGAGTTAAGAGATGCATAAACATTAGAAGTAGGAGGAGCAAAGCTAGGAATTGAACAATACACACTGAGGGAAAGTTGGAAGGCCTCCCTCAGGAAGAGACCCACCTGCCTCCATTCCCAGGAAGAGAGCCACCCCTGCCCCTCAGGTATGTTCTCTCTGCTCATATACAGAAGTGTGTTCTACCTGCTTACAAAAAATTAAACTTTTCTGTTAAATTGCTATTGCTGCAGCCGCTACTGTTTTCACAATGGCTCTGCTGCTGCTGCTTGGCTTCCTCTTTCAGATTCTGGAGGCTGCTTGCTAGGACACCCAGAGAAAGCCCACACCGGGCTGGGGCCTTCATAACCCTCTGACAAGAAACACTTCCTATATTTGTTCTAACTTTCTCCCTGCATTCCTGAAGTGCTTATAAACATTAAGCCTCCCCCAGTTAAGGAGCATTTGCTAAACTCTCTAGGGACAGAGGAAAACACTAGCCCCGTCAAACACATCTACTGAGGTCACGATGGACCCAATGAGAAGGCAAATCAGAATGTGGGGCCCTCTCCCCACATCAGCAGCACACAGAAAATGTGTGGAGGTCACTTAGGCCGTTTCTCTGGCAACACATTCAGGGGATTTTCCTGTAGTTAATTTCCAGCACTTTGCCAAATCTGGCCTTAACTACCCCAAGGGATTGCATGTCCTTTCACTTTCCTTCTTTCTAACTTGGGTAATTATGCCAGTATCTCAGGGCTCTGGATGCCAGGAAAAGTTTGTCATTGAGAAATATGACTTCCAGATATCTTGTCATCATTTCTAATTTTACTCTTCCTGTAATCATCCTTTTATTCCTTTTTAGTACTGACACTAGTAATAATTCGGATTATTTGGAATGGACCTATCATATATATAAAAAAATTCCTTCTCTGCAACAGTTTAAAATGTCTTTGAAAAATCTTTTCCCCTTTTAACAAAAAAGTAGATTTGTTTATCAAAATATTGAAGTGATGTTTGAGAAAGTCATCTGTCATCTGATCTATAGATATCCATAGAATTTTAAGGACATGTAAAAAAAAGTGTTTCGAAAGGCACATGAAAATTTGAAAATTTACACAAATAGGTGGTGCCCATAGCTCAGTGGGTAGGGTCACATACACCAAGGCTGGCAGGTGTTACTGGCCTGGGCCTGCTAAACAACAATGACAACTGCAATCAAAAAATAGCTGGGCGTTGTGGTGGGTGCCTATAGTCCCAGCTCCTTGGAGGCTGAGGCAAGAGAATTGCTTAAGCCCAAGAGTTCGAGTTTGCAGTGAGCTGTGATACCACAGCACTCTACCGAGGGTGACAAAGTGAGACTCTGTCTCAAAAAAAAAAAAAAAAAAAGAAAGAAAAGAAAATTTACACAATTTTTAAATGTAATATTATTACAGGAAAATTTAATTCACACGAGATACTTAAAATACATTGTTTCTGATATCTCATTTATGAATGCATTTTTAAAAATCCAACAATCACCCAAATTTAGATAAGCAATTTGCAAAGCTATAAAATCTAGACCAGCTGTATTCTATTTTTGGAGGAATAAAATGTTTTGACAAGTTCATCTAATTTTTAAAAAATTACACCCATTGCATAAAATTTCAGATAAGATTATGTACCTTACTTCAACATTTTTTTAAGTAGTCTTTTTAAGATGGAGAGAGGGTAAAAGTAGAATACAGGTCACTGTATATTTTTCCCTATGAAGTAAACACTTTTATTCAAAGTTAAACATGACAGAGCCTGACTGGAGGGAAATTTTCAGTCTAAATGCAAAATCAAATAATGATCACTAAAATTGATTTCACTTCTTTTTTTCCAAATCCGTCTTATCCTGCATTAGTAAATGAAATCCAGATGTTGGAATCATACAAGATGCATTGTTTGGAGCCCGGTAAAGCAGAAGTATGCTTTCTAGTTAGGATACCCATTCATTTGAAAATCAACCCCCTTAGTTTCTTTACAAAATTGTTTTGATTATATGACCCCTGGGGTATAAATAATTCAAGATTACCAACAGCCTTCTGAAAATGAATAAATAAATAATAGACACTACTCAGGTACAGTGGCAACTCAAAACTATAAAGTAACAGTTTCAGAGTATGAAGTCATTTTTGTTTAAAGACAAGTAGAATTTATAGTATGGTAAATGTTCTTTGTCACAGAATTAATGGAATGACAAACACATATAATATTTCAGATGCAAAGTGAGAATAGAATGTCTAATTATGTTCATCATTACAGATTAGTAGAATAAATCATTGGTATGTCTTAGAAGACTTTTCCAGTTTCATTGCTCATCTAAAAAAAAAAAAGAATTACAAAATTTTTGAAATGGAAGCATAGAGACAACCACTATATTGGCAGTCAGGACACACAGATATTATTTTAGTCCAAGGAAAAATAATCTCAACAACCTTGAGCTAATCAATAATTTCTTTTTCTTGCTTTATGAGCTCATGTGTGACATATTGCTATACTAGTTACCTGTACCTTTTTTGTGCCTGTTAATGAAGAGGTTGAAAAAAGTAACTATTTCAACGTGATCTCTTTCTGAAAGAAACAAGATAGAAAGCATTTTTTTTAATAGATGGGGGTCTCATTGTGTTGCCCAGGCTGGAGTGCAGTGGCTATTTATAGGTAATCATAGCACGTTGCAGTCTCAAATTCCTGAGCTCAAAAGATCCTTCCACTTTTGCCTCCCAAGTGTTAGATGTCAAAAGGTGGAAAGGTGCACAGGACCAGGCTGAGCAGAGTTAACAGCAGAGATGTATTAAGAGCATCTGCAAGCAGATGGGCTGTCACCAAAATGGAAAAGGGCTGCAGCCCAGAGTTAGGGCAAGGGAGTTCTTTTGTATGTGGGTGATTAAGTCCTGTTCCATGAACATTCTAGTGTCTTTCAGGAGGTGATGCATGTGTTGTACAGGAGGTGGTGGGCATGCCAGCCATATTTTGGTAACTCACAATGTGGTGTGGAAGAACAAAGTTCTGCTGGAGGCCTTGTAGAAGGTCTAAGGGTTATCTGCTGTAAATCTTCTACAAGTTGGAAGGAATGTTTCAACAGAACCACAAAAGCAGAGTGAGTTCTCTTCTTTGCTTAATGAATGTCTACCTCTACCTGAGGTAGAGAAAGACTAACAAATCCTATTTGCTTAAGAATAGTTAGACCCATAGGAGGTAGGGGAAGACTAACAAGTCCTTTTCTCTTTTTACTTAACGAGTGTTTAAACCTCCTGGAGGTAGAAACTCAATGAGTGTTATTCCCAGAGGTAGAAAAAGACTAACGCCAAGGACTACAGGTGCATGCCACATGCCTGGCTTAGGAAGAAAGTATTCTTCTTATCAAATATGAAGTTATCATGTATAACAAACAAACTACACTTTTCAGATGAATGTCAAAGAGAACATATAACATGTGTAATGTATAAAAGATACATGAGGAAAGATAAATAAAAACCACTTTTAATAAATATACTGATTTTTTAAATCTGTAGGTGTACATATTTGCACCGAAGTGTTTATTCACATTGTCCTAGTCCCCTTGTAATGAAAGATACATTTTTGCAACATGGGTAATGAAGGTTAGAGGGCCAGCCTACCACTTCCTTCGCAAAAAAATCCCAAGCTGCTACCCTCAGTATATGGGGTAGCACCTGTGGCTCAGCCAGTAGGGCGCCAGCCCCATATACTGAGGGTAGCAGGTTCAAACCCGGCCTCGGCTGAACTGCAAAACAAAAAATTAGCCGGGCGTTGTGGTGGGCGCCTGTAGTCCTAGTTACTTGGGAGGCTGAGGCAAGAGAATTGTCTAAGCCCAAGAGCTGGAGGTTGCTGTAAGCTGTGTGACACCAGGCACTCTACTGAGGGCCTTGGAGTAAGAGTCTGTCTCTACAAAAAAATAAAAACTCCAGAGAAACAATCAGAAATTGGCTCAGTACTCTGAAAATTAAACCCTGTGGCATTATTCTTTAACCAACAAGGCCATTTGACTCACACAATACACAGTAGTACAGATACAGTAAAATCATTCACTCCATTTGATCATTTGAAAGAAAACAACTGCATTTAATTTATATTTTCAGACAAACCTAAGAAAATTTAAATGTGAAGTCAATATGTTAGATCCTAGACACAAACTCTTTGGTCCCTACCTTGGAAGTGTGTAAGATCTACAGCAAGATTTGCAAACTATGGCCCAGGGGCTGCATAGTCTCCATGGAAACTACTCCTGCAATCTTAGTGTAAAAGTTGCCAAAGGCATTATGTGAATAAATGGGTATGAATGTACTGCATTAAACTTCATTTCCAAAGCAGGTAACAGTTGTGTTTGGTCCATGGGCTAAGATTTGCTGACCTCCTCACTCCTTAGACCAAAGAAAAAAATAGTGAAACTAATTTTTTTTTTTTTTGAGATAGAGTCTCACTTTGTCACCCTGGGTAGAGTGGCTTCACATCAAAGCTCACAACAACCTCAAACTCTTGGGCTCAAGCAATCCACCTGCCTCTGCCTTCCAGAATGCTAGGATTATAGGCCTGAGCCACCATGCCCAACTTAGAACGAAATAATTTTTTTTTAATGATTGTATTTTGAAATTCTTTTTCTGGAGGTTAGGGCACACCTTTTAGCAGAACAAAACTCCCACAGAAAATTACTAGAAAATTCAGAGAAATGTTTTGTTTTTTGTTTGTTTTTGTCTTTTTTTTTTTTTTTTGAGATAGAGTATCACTTTGTTGCCCTCAGTAGAGCAGCATCACAGCTCACAGCAACCTTGGCCTTAAGTGATTCTCTTGCCTCAGCCTCCCAAGTAGCTGGGACTACAGGTGTCTGCCACCAAAGCCCAGCTATTTTTTTTTTTATTGTAGTTGTCGTTGTTGTTTGGCAGGCCCAGACTGTGTTTGAACTTACCAGCCTCGGTGTATGTGGCTGGCGCCCTAGCTGCTGTGCTACAGGCACAGAGGCATGTCTTTTTGATTTTTTAAATTTATTTCCTTAACGTCAGAAGTGGTGAACCAACTAGGACTAGGGGATACAAAAATTGTAGTGAAGGACAAGAGGCTGAGAATGTAGGCTTTACCTCGAGAAAGGACTGCTGCCAGGTGCAAAGCAATCAGCAAACAGTGGCCATTCTGGTGGTCCTAGAGCAGTGGCTCTCAGCCAAGAGTAACTCTGCCTCCTGAGGACATTTGACAATGTCTGAGAACATTTGGGAACATTTGTGATGTCATGACGTGGAGTATTCCTACTTGGTTTTCATGAGTTGACATCAGGGATGCTGCCAAACATCCTACAGTGCACACATGAAGAAACAAAGCATCTGGGCCAAAATGTCAATAGCACTATGCTTGAAAAACCATGAGCTACACTGAGACAACTGGAAACTTAGAAACAACAAACACCCCCTGCCCCCAAGTGAATATCATTCTTATTCCTTACTTGGGCTCAGACATTTGCTACAAATCATTTCTTTCATTCTTCCAGTGGCAGTGTGAAATTTTTCAGTCCCTATTAAATTCTACACAAGAAGTGTCCTGAATCATCTTCGCTTTTCTGGTTCCAATCACACCCCTCCCCACATTCATTCTCAGCAAAACATCTTATCACTTACCTTATGATTGAGTTAAAACTATCCTACAAATGTATTATTTTCTTCCTTTCCACATAACATCACTCATTTTTTTCCATTTATAAGAAATGCTCTCTTCTTTGCCAACCAAATGCCTTGTCAGTTCTTCTCTCCCCCATTCCGAAGAGAAAAAGAAAATCACTTTGTTTTTTAACCCCACCTTTTTGGATTATGCTCCCATTTTTATCCTTCCTTTTGTTGCCAAAGTTTTAAAAGAGAAATCAACACGTAATTCATCTACTTTATTATAATATTTCAGCATCCGTTTCAGTGACTCTCTGTATGTAAACTCCTTCTCAGCCAAAGCTCAACTGTAAAACAAAGGATCTTTCTTCAGGTATAATGCTTAACCTTGTTGTAAACTTCTTCTGACCGTCTTTGACACTTACCAACCTGATGCTTTTATCTTTTCTGCTGTCCCTTCACATCCCACCCGCTAAACATGCCTCACAAGGTTGTTTTTTTTTCCCCCACAAGGTTTTAAAGCTCCATACGCCAAACTGTGTCTAAGCTTTTCAAACCCACTCCTCAATTCTGGGCTTGATGGTGTTTAAGTAGTTTCAAAAACTAGTTTGCCAGCTGCTCCACGTCAGGTCCGTCGATAGAGGGCGCTGGAGGGAACCTGTACAGCCCGCGAAGTGAGAAGGGCCGCAGTCCCCCCTGCGCCTGTTTCCAAGCGCAATCAGTCCCTTCCCGTGACAGCTGCTGGTTCCCGTTGGTAGCTCTGACCACGCGTGCACACCCAATCTCATCACGCCCCCTCGGAGACGCCAGCACCGCTGAGCAGCATCCGCTCCTTGAAGGTGGCCCCAGGAAGTCCCACATTCAAATTTCCAAGTTTTACTAATCCCACCTCCTTTCTTTTATTCCCCCAGACCTCTGGGGTTGGGCTGCTTCCTTCATGTTCCTACTTACTTTTCAATTATTTAATCATACAGTAATAGAATAGACAGCCTTACAGTCATCATTATCTCAGGCATTCAATAGGATAATACATAACTTGCTTTTATCTTAGAACATTTTGGGCTTTTCCCCTAGCTGACTGAAGGATATAATGGACATTTGGTGTTCATTTAGTATATTGATGTTAATTATGGATAATCTAATATTGTCCTCTGTGTCTAGACTCACCTGAAATCTTTTCATAGTCATAGATGTGTCCCTATGTCAGATGATGTCAAAGTTTAGAAGAATATGTTAAGATTTAGCCTCTAAGGCAGCGGTTCTCAACATGTGGGTCACGACCCACAGGAACAGTATTAAAGGGTTGCAGCATTAGGAAGATTGAGAACCACAGCACTAAGGCTCCTTTGGAAGCCAGGTTCCAATGTCTCCACATAATTCCTCCTCCACTTGTCACGGGGTGTGGGTAGTTGGGGTGTGAGGCATGGGGGGACCTAAAACTTGAAGAAGTCTGAATGTTTGAATGACAAGAGGGGTTTTAGTGACATATATAAATCTTGATGAAATGAGCGCCTTTGGGCTAAACTAAGGAAATTCATAACCTTTGTCTCAGATGCAGTAGGCATCATGCTATAATTAAATCTAATATTTGCTCATTTTATACCCAAGTGCCTCGGGAAACACGACTACTCAAAGGAAGGTTCTAGGTGTGCTAACATCATAGGGGAACCGGTTCTATGTTGAGGCTTCTACAAAGGGAGTGGAGACTGGAAAGTCCTAAATCTGACTCCGACTTGCCCCGATGGTTCTGTACGGTCAGGCCCACACCCCGCGAAGGCACAGAAAGGCTAGAAACGCCACCAAAATTAAAGAATAAAGCAGCAGTCTATCAGAGTTTCCAGGCCAGATAACCATATTGGGAAATTATGAGGGGGCAACATGCATTAAAGTGTTGAAAGGGTTCTTAGTCTAATTTTCTAAGTCTAATTATCTTCTTATCAATATTCTATCTCATGATAAATAACAGCAAAAGTCTAAAATGAGAAATGTCGAGTAGGCTTGTTTTCAGGGCAGCAAAGAAGTGGGAGTTGGAGAGATTTTATCCTCTCTATTCCAGAGCCAGACTTATGAAAGGCCAACAAGCATTAGAGATGATGGTAACCCCATTAATGAGAATTAAAAAGAAGACTAAAGGCCTCAGGCCTGTACAGCAGGGAAGAAAAAAAGAGCACCAGCCTAGCTTGAAGAACTGACCCTGTAAGAAAACGAAAAGAACTGGGCAGCTCCCATAGCTCAGTGGGTAAGGCACCAGCTACACCGAGGCTAGTGGGTTCGAATCCAGCCTGGACCTGCCAAACAGCAATGACAACTACAACCAAAAAATAGCCAGGCATTGTGGTGGGTGCCTGTAGTTCCAGCTACTTGGGAGGCTGAGGCAAGAGAATCACTTAAACCAAGAATTTGAGGTTGCTGTGAGTTGTGAAGCAACGGGTCTACCAAGGGCAACATAGTGAGACTCTGTCTCAGAAAAAAAAAGAAAAGAACTGACTCTGAGAACTTAGGAAAACCCTGTGGTTTTCAATAATATGGATGTAGAAAGTCAACAACATGGAAATAGAAAGTGTAAGCAAAGCCAGAGGAATGCAAGCTAAAGAAATGACCCCAACTTCTTGACTCCTGCAATGTTACTGTCACTCTTTCTACCAAAATTATTTTCTGTAAAGATAGACAAAAATCCCCTTGAAAAAGCCATTCACTTTCCTTATCTAAATAAACATAGTCAAAATGTATATTAGTTATAATGGTCAAAGCTGTTCAAATAAATCTAGAAAAATCTACTAGACTCTTAGTATGAAAGCACTCTACTCAACTGGAAATTAACTACCAACTTAAATTTGCAATGAACTTCAGAGCTTTTAACTAAGTCTCATGTTATGCTGATCTATGAAGAAATTTTAAATTTTAGTAATTACGGATCACTTTAAAGGGTTGACTTAAAAAGAAATCTATCCTGTTTCAATGAACCATATGCTCTACATAGTTCTTTACTGACAAATCCAGAGATTTTTTTCATCAAAGGCTTCTACTAACAAATGTTAATCCAGTCTACTGCTATCTTACATCACCTTGCCTGGCCTTCAAAATTACCATTTACCTATCCTGTATGCAATATTCACAGCTATCGCCTTTGTCATGTCCTCAATTTAATACAATTGCCATTTTATAAAATTTCTTGGGGAATTGGGTTTCTGTCTATGACTGGATATGCATTACTACTATTAATGATATTATCAAACCCTGAAATGAAGAATTTTTCTACATTTAGTGTTTCTTTTTTTTTTTTTTGAGACAGAGCCTCAAGCTGTCACCTTGGATAGAGTGCTGTGGCATCACAGCTCACAGAAACCTCCA
>CAUYON010110656.1:0-21966 GCA_963573935.1 Arctocebus calabarensis | reverse complement strand
CGATGAAGACAGCGTTCCGGGTGCGGTGTCTTCATTCCATTAGTTCTAGGTGTTACATGACACCACCCAAAGCCAATAAAATACAGCCACGGCATTCAAGCCTCACCACACCGCCGCCCCAGCCAATGCAAGACTCCAGCTATACCCCGCCCTCTTTGCCTTCCCACACCCGCGTAACCAGCCGATAGCCAGAACTTCAAACCTGCCTATCAGCAAACAACACGCTCCCTTATCCTGCCCCTTCCTCCCCCTACTCACTTGTAAGCTTTAAAAACTGGCTTTCCGCCGCCATTAAACGGACCTTGACAAGAAACCTGCTTGGTCTCGTTCTCTTTCTCGCCCATTCCTTTTCAGGCTCGGTCCCCCTCGCCCCCACGAATAACCGCGTCCCGCGGGCCGGGACAAATCAATGCTTCAGAACTTCTCCATTAAGCTTTAGAGGCTTTTCTTTTTTGGAAAAAGCTAAGAAGTTAAGAGTAACCTGGCCAAAGTTGGGGAAAAAATGAACTTGACTTTGAAGGTTACCTGTAATTTTATGTTTCTGTGCTTTGGTGCTTAGTTAGCAAAAACCAGTGATGTTTGTTGAATGCTATTCCAGCTACAACTGCTGTATCACAAAAGCTTATAAAGCAGAAATATTTTATTAGACTCATTGAGGCTGTGGGTCAGGAATTCAGAAAGGGTATAGTCAGCACAATAAGTACAGCTTCTCTCTGCTCCAAGATGTCTGGGGCCTTAGTTGGGAGGACTTGAAGATTAAGGGCCGATTTTTGATTACTGGGTCTGAAACCATTCCAAGGCTCATCTGTTTCCGGGTTAGTGCTCACTATTAGCTGGGATCTCAGTTAAGATCTAGGCTGGAATACCTGGAGCTGGTTGCTGCTGCTGCTTTTTTTTTTTTTTTTTGAGAAAGAGCCTCAAACTGTCACCCTGGATAGAGTGCTATGGCATCACAGCTCACAGCAACCTCCAATTCCTGGGCTCAAGCGAATCTCCTGCCTCTGCCTCCCAAGTAGCTGAGACCACAGGCGCCCGCCACAACACCTGGCCATTTTTGCTTGCAGCTGTTATTGTTGTTTGGTGGGCCCGGGCTGGATTTGAACCTGCCAGCTCAGGTGTAGGTGGCTGGCACCTTAGCCCGTTGAGCCACAGGCGCTGAGCTGGAGCTGGCTTCTTGATAGCAGGGCTTCCCATGGCATGGTAGCTGGGTTCCAAGACCATCATCCCAAGAGAACCTGATAGAAGCTGTGAACCTTTTATTAGCTAGTCTTGGAAGTACATGGTATCACCGCCACCAAATTCATAAGCCCTTCCAGATTCGAGGGAGGGAAACTAGAACAAAATATATTGATGTGAGCACAGTTAAAATTACATTGAGGGCATGTAGGATGGCGAGTATGGTTGCAGCTAGTTTTGAAAAATAAAACCTGTCCCAAGGTGCTTGAAGTGAAGCTCTCTATATGTTGGTAATCGCTTTCAGTTTGTTTTCATTGCTGTTATGAATAGACATACTTAAAAAAATAATAACTACATCTCTCTTTTCTTTAATCCAAAATTTAAAAAACTTGGCTTATTTGATACATAGTACCCAGAGTGTATAGTTGCTGAAAAAATGAAATAATTCTGGCTCGGCGCCTATGGCTCAATGGGCTAAGGCACCGGCCACGTACACCTGAGTGGGCGGGTTGAAATCCAACCTGGACCCTCCAAACAACAATGACGGCTGCAACCAAAAAATGGCCGGGTGTTGTGGCGGGCGCCTGTAGTCCCAGCTACTTGGGAGGCAGAGGCAAGAGACTCGCTTGAGCCCAGGAATTGGAGGTTGCAGCGAGCTGTGAAGCCACAGCACTTTATCTGGGGTACAGGCTTGAGGCCCTATCTCAAAAAAATAAAATAAAATAAAAATAAAATTCTAGTTGCCAAAAACATAATATAATTTGGGAAGCACGTATGGCTCAGTGAGTAAGGCATTGGTCCCATATACAGAGGGTGGTGGGTTTGAACCCGGCTCCAGCCAAATTGCAACAAAAAAATAGCAGGGCATTGTGGCAGGTGCCTGTTGTTCCAGCTACTGGGGAGGCTGAGGTGTCCAAGCCCAAGAGCTGGAGGTTGCTGTAAGCTGTGATGCCACAGCACTCTACCAAGGGCGACAAAGTGAGACTGTCTCTGAAAATAAAAAATTAAAATAATAATGATAATAAAACAATTAGAAATAAAACATAGTATAATTTAGGTAAAATATCATTCTGAGCTGTGAATGGTTTTTATGACTTCAATGAAGTGTGGAATGATCTGATTACAGCAAAGTGTCAAACAGCCCCGTGGCTATAAAGGAAAAGTGTGACTTACCACCTTTGGTTTTTTAGTGACCTCTATTTGATTTGATACTAATCAGCTACATTTAAAACTCTGAATAAGCAAGTATGGCACAGGTGCATAAGAAATATCTAAGAGAACATTTGCTTTGAAAAAATCCTTTTCACTAATAGTGAAGGATTACCTAAAACAACAACCTCTGTCACATCCACCATTTATAGATCACTATTACAGGGCAAGCATTAATAGAACTAAAATGAGACCTAATGATTAGGCTTATTTTAGGGAAGTCTACCAACCCTCAGCAACTAAGAAGAAAAAAGTGCATTATTTAGTAATTCTTGTAAGACTTAAAAGTTTTCTTTTTTTTGGTTTATGTTTTTAAAAGAGACAAGTTCTCCCAGGCTGGAGAGCAATGGCATGACCACAGCTCAATGCCTGGGACCAAGTGATCTTCTTGCCTCAGCCACCTGAGTAGTTGGGACTATAGGTATAACCATCACATCCAACTAGTTTTTCTCATTTTCTCTAGAGACAAGGTCTTTTTGTATCATCCAGGCTGGTCTCTAATCCCTGGCCTTGAACAGTCCTCCCACGTTAGACTTCTCCCAAAGTGCTGGGATAATAGTTGTGAGCCACTGCACCTGGCCTAGCTTTATGTTTTAAAATCTGAAGTTTTAAAACAAACAAACAATAATAAAATAAAATCTGGAGTTTTACTTTTATGTACTGGGTACCCATGCCACAGTATTTTTTAAGTACTTTGTATAACTAAAGCATATAGGATTTGTTACATATTAATAATGCTATTTCTATCTTTAAAACAAGATTGAAAGTGAAGTGTAGAGTCATCTTGGCTTTCATTTCCCACTTCTTTGCACTGTGGAGTGTGCATTGCAAACTACAAGCCAAAATCTAACCTGCTGCCTGCTTCTGTGTTGTTCACAAATTAGAATGGTTTTTACATTTTTAAATGGTTGGAAAGAGGCAAGTAAATATTTCATGACGTGTAAAAATTATTAGAAATCCAAATGGTGATGTCCATAAAGATTTATTAGAACACTACATTCTCCTTTATTTATATATTGCCTGTGGCTGCTTTCAGGCTATAATGGCAAATTGCTTAAAATACTTACTATATGTACTTTTAACTGATACATAACTCTGAAAAGTTAATATTCATGAAACTCCAGATTTTCTACTTAAGCGAGTTTTTAAAAATATATAAAAATGAGGATATGACATAAAACACTTGGTATCGGGAAGTGGTCATAAAAATAAAAAGGAAGAACTAGCCAAATGAGACAAGTAAGAGCTCTCCTCTGCCAATGACTGGTGAGAATCTGACACAATAATAAAAACAGTCCAAGGTGTATCCAGGTATCAAGACTATGGGGATAAAGGCAGCACTATCAGTCGAAACTAGTATCAAGAATCAAAGTCCTAGGCAAGTCTCTAGTGAGTAGAAATAGAGAAAGTACAATTCTGGAAACACTGAATTTGAGAGACTGTTGGAATATAAATGTGAGGAACTCAACCAGGCAGCAATACAGCATGAAAAACTTCTGGAATCAGGGTTAGGCATGACAGACACAGTGCACTGGCTAGACACCAATGCGATTCTACATACAGCCAGTGATACCTTCACACCTGGAGGTTTCCAAAAGAACTCTATAATTAAGGGATTTTAATTTTATGTTCTCTCTCTCTGTGTATGTGAGGTAGAGGCTTATTATAGAACACAATTATTACCGGGAGATGCAAATGATAACTTCATCAACTCTATACTTACATAAATATACACAATTATTTTCAACAACTAGAGAGGACATATTTTCATAAATGGAAAATCCTTAAGAGTTAAAAAACAAGTTGGCTGTAACCATGGGAAAAAAATAACTTCTTTAGTTATAAGACATTGAAAATGGGATATATTTTACTATAATAACAGACCAATAGAAAATAAATGCTAAAAGGGGTCTTTGAGATGATTTTAAGAGTCTCTACTTCCACTACCCAAAAGGAAACTATTACAATAGCTAAGTAATACATGCAAGATCCAACAGATAGTCATGGAGAGGACCAAGATTAAAAACCAGTGCTCTTTCTACCATGCTATGACCTTTCAGTTTTATGAAACATTAATAAATACCTGGTGACACTCTTTTAATTAACCTAAATCTTTATATCATTTTTGATTCGGCATTATGAATATTAGGAATCATTGTACAAATGTTAGGTTAAAATATTATTCTTATGGCTGAAGACTAAAACCAATGATGCAGTGAAATAAGTTTAGGAAAATATATAGGGTTTCCAAAGATCACCCCTAAAGTCACCAAACATGGGCAAATGAAAACTTGTAGCTAAATGTACCTTTATTAACAACATTTACAAAATAGTTACAAAAAATTCTCTATGCATGACCACCTCTTCGTAAATTTTTGTAATAAATATTTTATCAATAAAGGTACATTTAGCTACAATTTCTCATTTTCCCCATGTATGGCAACTTTAAGGGGGACCTTTTAGATTTAAATTACACATGATAGGGCAGAGCTTGTGGTTCAGTGAGTAGAGCACCGGCCCCATATACCAAGGATGGCGGGTTTGAACCCGGTCCCGGCAAAACTGCAACAAAAAAATAGCCAGGCGTTGTGGTGGGTGCCTGTAGTACCAGCCATTCAGGAGGCTAAGGCAGTAGAATCACCTAACCCAAGAGCTGGAGGTTGCTGTGAGCTGTGATGACACAGCACTCTACTGAGAGCGACAAAGTGAGACTCTGTCTCTTAAAAAAAAAAAAAAAATTACACATGATAGTAAACTTGATAAGAGAAGTCCAAGCCTTTCCTCACTGTATGAGTATGAAATCCCCTGAAAATAGAGTATTCTATTTTTCTAGAATACTAGAATAGAATTCTAATATTTTTCTAAGAACTACAATTACATGAGGGGTAATAGTATGAAATCTCCTGAAAATAGAGTATTCTATTTTTCTAGAATACTAGAATTCTAATATTTTTCTAGAACTACAATTACATGAGGGTATGCATTTTAATGTACAGTCAGCCCTTTGTATCCTTGATTCTGCATCCATGGACTTCACATCCATAGATTCAACCAACTGCAGATGAAATACAGGAATATTTCCTTCAAAGGAAAAAAGGATGACTGTGTCTGTATAGAACATCTACTTTTCTTATCATTATTCCTTAAACAAAATAGTATAACAATTTATATATCATTTATATTGTATTAGGTATTATAAGTAAACTAGAGATGATTTAAAGTTTATGGGAGGATGTGTTAGGTTATATAAAATACTACACCATTTTATACAAGGGATTTGAGCATCTGTGAATTTTGGTATCTGAGAGGGTAGGGGTTGGTACTACAACTAATCCCCTACAGACACTGAAGAATAACTGTATTTATTTTACACACGCACACTAGAAAACACAATAAGGCCTCTGGAAATAAGTTAATATATGATTTCCTGGGAAATTCTTCTAGTTTAATTAACAGTGAGCATAATCAAAAATTACTGAGGGCCTATGACTGGGGAAGAATATAGTTAAATAACTATAAGAGATTAAAAATAAGTCTATGTGGGTAAAAAAAAAAGTGCTGACATTTATTTGTTAATGAAAACTAGAAAAAAATTAAGGGCTATATTTGAAATGTTTTACATTAAGTCAAGGAGCTCTTCTAAATATTGAAAATGAAAAGTCAAAAATGGTGTGGTTTATATAATGTGATATGCTAATAGATCCAACAACTAACACACACACATTCACATATACATATCAAAGAAATCATCAGACCTGTCAGACAGTACAGTATAAACCAGGTACTAAGCTCCCTCACTGAGCAAAAAATAATACTGGTAAAAACACCACGCTCAATTTTTTGAACAATTTAATAACCCATGTCATTGTAAACATACTTCAAAATCAACAAAGCAATGCTTATAGAGAAATTCTGGAAGCAAGATATTAAGGCAATTTAAGACTATTATTACTACTATCAGGAATAATCTATTTTCTACTCTAATACACTTGAGAAAAACAATGCATTCCCAGCAATAATGGTGAATCACTAAAGCAGGGATTCTTCCACAGGAAGAGGGCATAGAACAGTATGTAAAAAACCCCAGGAATTCCGCTATTAAGTTTCACCCTCCCAAATCATAGGACAGTCTTCCACCACACTGAATCAACAGAAAGCATTGCTTTAAAAAATAGTTTCAAGTTAATTACTGTCACTAACTAGTGGCAAAGGTGACACAGGAAATGAAATGACAAAGATTCAAAGAGATTATTAACAAGTACTACAAATAATACCAATAAACAAAAGACATGATCACAAGCATTGTGGAAGTGAAAAGAATTGACATTTCAGGACTACTAAAGAAATCATACAAGTGGCTATAATCTTTTAATATGAGTAAGAAAATAGATAATCATATTATTAGTATATTAATCGATTTAGAAATATAAAGTATATATAATTAAACAACATTAAGGAAATATATTTTCTGGTATGTGGTTTAATATGATTAGGATCATTGCTTTTCCAATAAAGGTATACATCTTTAGTAGTGAAGATGTTCTGTAATATAGTCTAAAATTCTCCCCACACATACTTAAATACATCTTCACAGCAAAAGAATTTCTATGAGCTATGTATGGACTGACATGAAATTGGTAACTGAGAAAAACCCATTCTTTTATATGTATAGTAGTGATGATACTATATGGAGTATTGATTTCTTAGCTTAAAGATTCCGTATGACATGGGTGATTTTATTTTAGCCTGTGGTTAAATAATTCATATATGTAAATAATATGTTATAAATTTATACATGAAATACATATGGAAATTTTCAAATAGTCTGTATTCAGGAATACTTTAATTCAAGTTAAACAGAAAAATAACACATTTTAAAATTACAAGATTTTTTAAAAGATCCCCAAATAAAGGTGCTCATTAAAATTTCTCCATTGCATAGTACACTGATGAATCCAACATAAGCACAGGTCCTAACTGCCAAGATTTGTCATATCCAATATGTATACATTTTATAAACTGGTTATCAAAAAAAGCAGAATGTATCTCCTCTAAAACTATTACTTCTAAGATGATAGTGCTGTATTGATAGCCTTCATCTTAGGAGACGTTAACAAGTTTTTAATTGTTCTTGATTCCATTTCATTTCAATGGCTAACAATTTAGTTGTGGGGATCCTCTCTCCCACCCAAACAATCTACCTTCAAAATAAAACAGTTTGAGATGAAATAAAATTATTTCAAAAGGGGGCATGGTTCTTTCAGAATGATGAAAGGGACAATAATGACGAGCCAAATTACTAAGGAAGACAAACACTATTATATATTATCAACACACAAATTTTTAAAAAATTAAAAAAAAAAAAAAGTTTTACCTCTACACAGGCTTTCATCCCTGAGGCAGCAGCATAGTGCAGGGGTGTGTTTTTTTTGTTATCAACAGCATCAATAGCTGCTCTCTCATATTCGCCCTGGTCAAGTTTTGCTCCTTTCCATCTTAAGATCATCTGCAAACAATCTGCTCTTCTGAAATCATCTTCTGCCGGGCGTGCTAAGCGAGGATGAAGGGCTCCTTCAGGTATCATAATTTGAGGTCCCATACACAACAAATGCATAGATGTTTCATTGTGCACATTCCGTTTATTTGGATTACCATCTCTACCAAACAGAAAAGTCCTAAAATGAATAGGAAAAAAGTATGAAAATCACAAAAGATAAATTTAAAAGATAAGCTCCACTTCTAATTGATAATCCAATTTCTACTGAAGTGTTTGATTTACAATAGGTTGAATGATTAATTCTTATAGTTTTAAAAAACTCCATTCTAGAACAATACTAAGAAAAATAAATTTGAACATCTTTACATTACTTGCTAATAACAGAGGAGGGAAACAAGAAGGCAAGAGAAATGGAAGGGGGGCAGGGAAAAAAAGAAAGCAAAGTGCAATTTATAGATTAGTATGTCAATTACATAATTGTCTTTGGGTACATTAAGAACCTCACACCAATTTTTTTTCTTCTTCCTTTACTGCTTTGCTATATTTTCTCTTGTGTACATATTTATTTAATTAGGAGGGTGACAACCAATATAACGACAGCAATTAATGCCCAAATCTGAGACTAAATTTTAAATGTGGAAACAATTTTCTTTACCTGAAGCCCCTCAGCTAGCCTTTGAAATAATAAGGCATATATTTATACAGTATCTTAGTTCACTTAAGCTGCTATAACAAAAAATACCATAAACTGGGTAGCTTATAAATAACATTTTCTCACAGTTCTAGAGGCTGGGAAGTCTGAGATAAAGATGCCTGCAGATTCAGTGTCTTGGGTCCGTTGCTTATAGACGCCTTCTCACTGTGTTCTCACAGGCTCTTCAGAGCCTCTTTTATAAGGGTACTCACTTATCTCATTCAAGAAGGCTCTGACCTCATAATCTAATCACCTCCCAAAAGTTTCACTTCCTAATACCATCACCTTGAGGGTTGGGGTTTTAAACATATGAACTTGGGGGTGAGGATAGGGGACACAAACATTTAGACCATAGCACATAGTATAATACTTCCTGGGAGAAGTTAAGTTGTGTTTAATGCTAGAAGATGAAGATCTAATTTCAGAGTAGTAGCATTTACCAAAGATAGGTCTATGTGAGCTGACTTAACCACTGCCCAACTCAGAGCTAAGAGCTGTGCCAGTTACTAAAATATTCATGAGCTATGGTCACAGGATTAATAGTTGAACTAATTCACAGGCTACAATAGGATATTGGAAAGTGGGATGGAAAAGCTCTGTTACAATATGGTTAGCCTATACTAAAAAATACACTATGAAATAATGTGCACACAAATCCCAGATCTGAAGACAACTGCCTGCACTTATCGTGGAAAGCTGAGATCATGAGTATTCCTATATTCAACTGCATTAACAGCAATGGGAAGGGAGGAAAGCTAAACACTAAATCTTACCTACATGTGGATTGGTTTTAGGATAATTTAGCTTGGAACACATGGCTCTGACAGAACAAAAATCTGAAACATACTGGCATGGACTATTCAATTTGAATAAATTAGCCTAGCTGGTATGAAAAAAGGCTAAGAAGTCCAGCCTAAGACAGTAAAAGGTCCCAGACAACTTTCAGAACAGTAACTTTGGTTCTCTCTTGCTCTTACCAAGATTCTGGAGAGTACAGCCCTTCAAAACTAGCCTAAGTTTTTAGCATCTACCTTTATTAGAAATAAAGGACAAATAGAAATTAGAAATAAAGGACAAATTCATTTGTCCACAGCAGGAACAAATGAATTATTACTATTTACTTATGATAACCAGGCCAGTTCTTCATATGTCCATTTCCCAAAGGCACAATGCAATCAAAGCACTGGGCTCTACACTGTAAGGTAGGCAGAATAACACCTCTACTCCAAAGATGTCCAGTCCTAACACCTGGAACCTGTAAATATGTTACTTTTCATGATCCAAGGAACTTTGCAGACATGATTAAATTCAGAATTTTAATGGAAAGTTATCCAGGATTATCAAGGTGGGCCCAGTGTAATCAAGCATCTTTATGAAAGAGATGAGAAGATGCTATGATGCTGGCTTAAAAGATGGAGGAAGGGGCAATGAGACAAGAAATGCCGACGGCTATTGGAAGCTGGAAAAGATTGGAGAAGGGATTTCACTAGTAGCCTCCAAAAGAAACACAGCCCTGCCAACACCTAAAATTTAGGTCAGTGGGACCATTATAAGAGATCTAGCCTCCAGAACTGTAAGATAATAAATTTATGTTATTTTAAACCTCTAAGGTCATGGTAATTTTTGACAGCAGCGATAGGAAACTAATACAACAAGGAACCCTGAAAATGACAGTCTGAGGTCTTATACTATAGGGCTTGTATAGCTGACCCTCTTCCCTCTAGAGATGGATGGAGGAAAACATATCCAAGTACAAACAAAACTCCAAGAGAAAGATCCTTAGTTCTTACCCTTTGTAATGTAAAATATGCCTCTATAGGTAAGATGAGACTAACTTTCTTTGGGTTCACAATTTAGGGAATGTCTCCACGGTTCCAGGAGAATGGCACTCATCTATTCTTTACACCCTTCATTAATAAATACTTTTCTCATAGGAAATAAATCTCTCTGAAGTTCTCATCTCTATTCAGTCATAATTTAATTTCCAAGGGTCATCTTTTAGCCCATGTCTCAAGCTTTAGTGTAATTTGCTCAGATTTTTTCTACAGCTTCATCTAGCCTTTATGGTCCCCTAATGCCTGCAGCACACTCGATTATTTGGTTTCCCCGAAACTGATTCAGATCATATAAGCCACCTCAACTCTATGTAGAAGCTTCTTTACACAAAGTTCCCATCCCCCAGTTGAGCTGGCTACTCCTTTATCTTCACATAACATCCTAATTATAGAACTCATTTTTTTGTCATAGTTACTTTATTACACATGTTCTTTTCTCTTAATTAGTTTGTAGGCTTCTGAGGCAGGACCTATATCCTATTCTTTTATGAATTCTCAGTGTAGTGTCAGACATGTAGTAAACTCCAGCTATGATTTTTTGACAAATGAACTGGATACATATTAAACATTCATGATCAGTATTAGTGGCACTGGATTGGGGATTTCTACAGTGAACACTCTAAATCTCTTGAGCCGATAGGGTACACAGGTCAAGAACATTTCATCTATTACCAGATTGCTAGGTTCTAATACCAGTTGTCATGTTCTAACTGAGTGACCTTGGGCAAATTATACAATAGCTCATAACAATTAATATATAACTCATACCCTTTGACCAAGTAAACCTATTCCTCAGATTTTTACCTTTTTTATTAAGACATAGTCTCACTCTGCACCCACTCTACAGTGCCATGGCATCAGCCCAGATCACAGCAAACCTCATAATTCCTGGGTTCAAGCAATCCTTCTCTTGCCTCAGTCCCTCCTAAGTAGCTGAATTACCTGCCATGACACCTGGATGATTTTTCCTATTTTTAGTAGAGACAGGGTCTTGCTCTTACTCAGGTTGACCTGAACACCTGAGCTTAAGGGATGCTCCTGCCTCAGGCTTCCAGAACACTGGTATTACATGTGTGAGCCACTGCACACGGCCCTTAGATTTTATCTTAATAAAAATAAATTTTTTTTTAAGAATTTTTTTTAATTAAATCATAGCTATGTACATTAGTGCAATCGTGGGGCACAATGTGCTGGCTTCATATACAATCTGAAACTTTTTCATCGAACTGTTTAACATAGCCTTCATGGCACTTTCCTAGTTATTGTATGAAGATATTTGCATTCTGCATTTAGTAAGTTTCATCTGTACCCTTCTAAGATGCACTGTAGATGTGATCCCACTAATTACCCTCCTTCCCCTCCTGTGCCCCTTTCCTCATATTCTTATGCTATAATGGGTTATAGCCTTCATATGAAAGCTATGAATTAGCTTCATAGTAGGGCTGAGTACATTGGATACTTTTTCTTCCATTCTTGAGATACTTTTAAGATATAAAAAACTATAAGAATAATGACATTTAAATAGTAATAACATTTAAAGCAGTATTAAATAGATTTTTAAATGTCTGGTAGTAAGAAAAATGGAAAATATAAATCCTTATATACATACGTGAATGCTTATAGCTACGTGGAAATATAAAAACATAATTTCAGGCTCAGCGCCTGTGGCTCAGCGGGCTAAGGCACCAGCCACGTACACCTGAGCTGGTGGGTTCGAATCCAGCGCAGGCCTGCCGAACAGCGATGACGGCTGCAACCAAAAAAAAAAAATGGCCAGGTGTTGTGGAGGGCGCCTATAGTCCCAGCTACTTGGGAGGCGGAGGTAGGAGACTTGCTTGAGCCCAGGAATTGGAGGTTGCTGTGAGCTGTGATGCTACAGCACTCTATCCAGGGTGATAGCTTGAGGCTCTGTCTCAAAACAAAAACAAAAAAAGGGCAGTGCCTGTGGCTCAAAGGAGTAGACCCCAGCCCTATATGCTGGAGGTGGTGGGTTCAAACCCAGTCCTGGCCAAAAACTGCAAAAAAAAAAACCAAAACATGATTTCAGAATGCTCAGCTAGCTCAGTTGATAGAGCATGAGAGTTTAAGGGTAAAAGTAATGACAGTTTAAGAGTAAAAACATGATTTCATTTCCCTTCACAATCTTCTGAATATATGTATCTATGGATTAAAAACTAGTTAGGAACATGGACTCAATCTAGTAGAGGAAATAGGAATATGAGTAATTTTGTTTATATAGCCATAATGTTGCTTAATAGTTTAAAAATAAATATTCCCTATGTCACCTGCTGACAAGACTCTCAATTATATTTTTCTGTATTTATTATTGGATTATAGTAGATACTAAAATTAAAATCTTATCTTACAAGTGCAACTAATACCTCTTCTAAGATGCATTAAAATAAAAAAGATTTTATTTTCTTAAAAATTTAACTAAGAAAGATATTATTATAATTAACTCAGATTCTGAAGTAGTCTATACAACCATATTTATCCAGCACTTACTATCTCCACTTCCAATATATCAGTTTCTCTTTTACTTTGTTCAGGTTCTTATAACCATGAAATTTAAAGTAAGTTGAGAGGACATCAGTTAATATGGAGGTATCTTTCTTTCTCTATCATATTACACATCTCTAGATCCTTTCTGACAAGGAGAAGAGTGAGACACTTCTGCAAATGTTTTCATAACCCATCTGTCAGTCTCTGATTAAATAAACCAAACTCATAAAGTATATTATTCTGAAGTTAAAGTATCGAGATAGCTTCTTAATGCATATTTACTTAGGAAAAGATTCTCAAATTTCTTAAACACAGTACTATACTAGTATAAATATTTTGTGTTAAAACTACTTATAAACTTAGATATTCAATGTTTATTAATTACATTAGAAGTTTCCTCTCATTTGTTTAAATTCAAAATAGATTCTTCCTTAAGTTTACTTAAATGTGTAAAAGAAATAAGCACACATAAGCTTTACACATAAGCTTTAAATCCCTTTCTGTAATTATGTTAGTAGTTAGGGAACATATTTGACTATGTGCATATAAGATTAATTCTGGAACATGAATAGGAAAAATGGCACAGAAAGAAAAACATTTATCTGTGAAAGAAAACCTATCCCTTTCAGTTGACCCTAATAATCCATCTAGGAGCCAAGAGCTTTTTCTAGATTCTTTCACTGTTAATTTTCAAATGGCCTGTTTATAGCCTTTACCTGTATTTCTTCTACATTGTCCACTTTAATGTGATCCTATACTTATCACTATCTTGAAGTTTCAATCTCTCTTATAATCAGGAATTTCTTAAGAGCTAAATTCTTCCTCATTGTATTTAATTTTTGTTCTAAACTTTAAGCTACTGACTGTTTTGTTTACAACCTGACTTTTCTATTACCTGGGTTTCCATGAGCACCCACCTTTTCAATAATCCTTTTAATATTTTTTAGTACAACTTCTCTTTTACCCATGATGATTGGCTCTATTTCCTACCCCCCTTACTGGAAGCAAATTTCAGTTCTTAACTCCATTTACTTCTCCATACACATTCCCTTATTTCAGACAGCACGTTCACTCTCAAAGCCATTTCTTTTTCAATGGCTTCTGTGAATACATTTTGTAAGTTATGAAGTATGATCAGAACCTAAATGACAGGCAGTGGTGGCAGAATCATGGTTTCCTTCAAAGGCTTGTACTACAGATTAACTATCTCTAATTTGGAAATCAGAAATACTCTCAAATCCAAAACTCTTTGAATACTGACTTGACACTCAAAAGCAATGCTCACTGGAGCATTTTGAATTTTGAATTTTGATTTGGGATACTCAAATGGGTAAGTACAAGGCACATGCTCCAAAACTGAAAAGACCAAAATCTGTAACACTTTTAGCCCCAAGGAAAATAAAAGGGTACTTAGCCTGTAGTACTCTTGTGACAATTCTTAATGCTCTATCACCCTGTATGACTTCTCATTTGACCTCTAGATCATATTCTAACTTATCACAGGCTTCTTTCTCCTGCATCTCATTTCACTATCTCATATGCAACTAAGCTCCCTTCAAAACAAATCCTTTTGCCCAGAGCCTCAATCTCTTGAAATAACCCAAGTCTTACACTCCCAGCCAGTAACCTATATTACAACTTCAGTTCCTTTAAAAAATCTTTTATGCAACAAATATTGATGGAGCACTCCCTATTTACCAAGTACTATTTTAGGAGTTAAGGATAATATAAAGAAAACAGATTAAGTCCCTACCCTTATGGGGTTTGCATGCAAGAAAGTAGGGTGGGAGAAGAAACCTGCATTTCAATTCTTTGAAAAGAATTTAATAGCTCCTGCAATATAAAAAAAAGTAAAGAAATAGAAATCACTAATTGGAAATTCTATTTTAACTAAGCCACAAAGCTACAGGCCTTAAAATTAATAAGTGTTCTAATAAAGACAGGTGAATAAAGGTTTTATATTTTATTTGTTCTCAAAAATAAGAGAGCAATGAAGCAAAAAAAACTATTCTGTAGAAGATACAACTAATGAATTAAATATTCCAATTAGAGGGTGGTGCCTGTGGTTCAGGGAGTAGGGCGCCAGCCCCATATACCAAGGGTGGCAGGTTCAAACCCGGCCCCGGCCAAACTGCAACAAAAAAGAGCTGGGTGTTGTGGCGGGTGCCTGTAGTCCTTGCTACTTGGGAGCTGAGTGAGGCAAGAGAATCACCTAAACCCAAGAGCTGGAGGTTGCTGTGAGCTGTGATGCCACAGCACTCTACCAAGTGCAACAAAGTGAAATTCTGTCTCAAAAAAAAAAAAAAAGAATCCAATTAGAATACACTGACTCCAAAGTCCATGGCCTTTGTGCTACATTAAGCAGAAACTATGAGTATGGATTTAGTTTCTCATAAAAGAAACTGAATTTCTTTTAGTTTAGTGTGGTATGATATTATATAAACATAGGGCAGTTGGTTTGAGAAGAGAGAGAGAGGGATGCAAGCTAGCTGTGAACTCTTCTTTTACCATATTATTTTTGCCTAAGACAAAAAGAAAAGTGATACTTGCTATTACAAGTAACATAAAGCTAAAAGAAACAGGAATAAAATCAAGGCCTTTATCTACCTTTGTCTATACATAATATGCCATATGTTAGGACTCTAGCCAAGTTCCGTTAGGAGTCTACACTGTAGTGAGAGAAACGAATCGCAGATCACATGAGACAGCAGAAGAAAATAACATCAACTGGCCAGGTGCAGTGGCTCACGCCTGTAATCCTAGCACTGTGAGAGACCCGTGCAGATCATCTGAGCTTAGGAGTTCAAGACCAACCCAAGCAAAAGCAATATCCCATTTATACTAAAAAAATTAGAAAAAACTAGCCAGGCATAGTGGCAGGCACCTATAGTCCCAGCTACTTGGGAGGCTGAGGAAAGAGGATTATTTGAGCGCAAGAGTTTGAGGTTGCTGTGAGCTATGACACCACAGAACCTTACTCGGGGTGACAGAGTGAGACTCTATCTCAAAAAAGAAAGAAATTAAGCAGGGTTAAATATAGTAATATAATTAAAGCTACCAAAACACAAATAATTAGAGTTGTTATTTACTTGATGCTGATGAGTAAATGCTTTTAATCCTTATTCTACATGACATAAACGTGTTAACTTAATTTATTCTAAAATAATTGAAAATAATAACCTGACAAAATTCAGCAATTATTTAAAATAATAATCTAACAGAATGAAAAAGCAACCAACGGTATGGGAGAAAATACTTGTAAACCATACATTTGATAAAGAGGGTAAAATAAAAAAATATAGCATAATCTCCATAGTTGACCACCAGTCTACACTGATTACCTCCTTAAGTTCATCTAATTTTCACACACCACCTGTATGTATCAGTATAGTAAGCCTAGTTCCTTATATTGACCACCTCTGTATGTTGACTAGCTTGTTAACAGTACCTTGGATGGTAAACTTACAGAAGGTCTACTGTGTACACGAAACTCATAGAACTCAATAGCAAAAAAGAAAATAAACTAATTTAAAAATAGGCAAAGAACCTAAAGAGAATTTCCAAAGATACACAAATGGCCAATAGGTATATGAAAATCACTAATTAACAGGGAAAAACAAGTCAAAATCACAATGAGATATCATCTTATACCTGTTATGATGGCCATTATTAAAAAGCCAAAGATAACTGTTGGCAAAAAATATGGAGAAAGGGGAAGCCTTATACACTATTGGTGAAAATGTAAATTGGTACAACCATTAAGTATGGAAGTTCCTCAAAAAAAAAAAAAAAAATAAATAAATAAATAAAGACTATCATATGATGCAGGATTAATGTCCAGAAGTATCAATCTTACTTCTGGATTTATAGCCAAAGGAAATAAAATCAATACCTGTAAGAGATATATGCACTCCTACGTTCAGTGTAGCATTATTTACAACAACCAAAGCACAAAAACAATCTAAATATCCATTGATGAATAAATGGGCAAAGAAAATGTGGCATATGCACAATGGAATATTATTCAGTTTTTCAAAAAGAAAAAAGAAATCCTTTCTTCTTTTTAAAACACAAATGAACCTAGGTGGCACCTGTGGTTCAAAGGAGTAGGGCACCAGCCCCACATGCCTGAGATGGTGGGTTCAAACCCAGCCCTGGCCAAAAACTGCAAAAAAAACCCCCAAAACACAAATGAACTGGAGGACATTTGATTCACTGAAATAAGCCAGACAAATATTGGAAGATCTCATCACTTATAATATAGAATCTGAAAAAATTTTACTTATAGAAACAGAAAATAGAATGGCAATTACCAAGGGTTAGGCAGTAGAGAAAATGGGCCAAAGGGTATAAATTTTCAGTTATTAGGTGTATTAAGTCCTGGAGACCTAATGTAAGCATGAGGACCTATGTCACATGTCACTTTTGACACTTCTTGCCAGGGCTCAGGACTGGCCAGGTCTTGGGCCCAGCTTAACTAGGTTCCGGACGTGGACTGCCAAGTTACCTTGCTCATGTTCAGTTTCTCTGAGGTGCCTGAGGGCTATCTACTTTAGCTGGAGAGAGAGAGAGAAAGAGAGTGTGAGTCTTAGAAAGAATAAAGCAGTCTTCTTAGAAAGATTGCTAGCTCTTAATCTTTAATAAAGCTTAGTAATCTTCAGCAGAGAGATACTGTGCTGGTGTTCTGCAGGCAGGAGAAGAGACAGAACAGAGTAAGTGTGTCCGTGATAGAATGCCCATGCTCCTTGACTGCCTCCTCCTCCAGCCTAATATAAGGCTAATCTCGTGCCGCTCTACACCACAGGTGTAGAGACTGCCAATTCACCACTGCTTTCATCTCGCGAGCTCTCATGCTTGTTAGGAGAGCTAAATTCCTCTCCATGCCCTTTCCACCTAGGTGTTCCATGATTGAGCGACACAGGTATTTCTTATAACTCTCACTCCTCCTAGCCATAGGCTATACGGGCTGCAACAGACCTAGTTAATAACTAAGTATTGTACCCTTGAAATTTGCTGCAAACGTAGATTTTAAGTATTCTCATCACACAAAAAAGATAACTATTTGAGGTTACAGATGTTGACTACAGTGATCATATCACAGCATATACATATAATAAAACACCACATTAAATATATGCAATTGCTGTCAGTTATACCTAAATAAAGCTAGAAAAATTTTTGATTTTTTTATTCTCTCTGCATTATCATACTAAATTTCCAAAAACAAAAATTACATACATTAAAGAAGTTTAGGATTGTTTATTCTTAAGAAAGGAAAGTAATTAGGTACTTTCTGACTCTTGTATTGTATCTTAAAAGTTTTAACTAAACATTTATGAGCCACAATTCTTCAAACAACTAAGAAAAAAGAAAACAAGACTTCACACTGTAATTGTAAAAATAAAATGTTTAATATAAAGTATATCACCAAATCATAAAAATAATCCAAACTGATTAATTAAAAGAGTATAAGAGTATTGTTTCTATCAGTTTTAAAATATTCATTCAAGAGAATGATAATCACATGATAAAGACAGATATATTGCTGCTTAGAGAAACCAAGAGTATTAACTATATCAGTAGTTCTTAAACATTTTTGGCCACAAGACCATTTTACAACTTCAAAAATTACTGCAGGTACCTAGGATTCTGTTAAATGGATTATGTATTAATTTTTAAAATTAAAACAATTACACATTAACTATACACAACATTTTTTTTTTCTTTTTGAGACAGAGACTCAAGGTGTCCCCCTGGATAGAGTGCCGTGGCATCACAGCTCACAGCAACCTTCAATTACTGGGCTCAAGCGAGTCTCCTGCCTCTGCCTCCCAAGCAGCTGGGACCACAGGTGCCCGCCACACGCCTGGCTATTTTTTGGTTGCAGCTGTCATTGTTGTTTTGGCAGGCCCAGGCTGGATTTGAACCCGCCAGCTCAGGTGTACATGGCTGGCGCCTTAGCCCATTGAGCCACAGGTGCCAAGCCTACACAACATTTTTTAATTAAAAATAACTATTTTTAAATAACTGGATGGGCACAGCAGCTCAAGCCTATAATCCCAGAACTTTGAAGGCAGAGGTGGGAGAATCACTTGAGGTCAAGGAGTTGGAGACCAGCCTGAGCAACACAGCAAGACCTTGTATCTATAAAAAATAAAAAATTAGCCTAGAAGTTTGAGGCTGTAGTGAGCTATAATTGTGCCATAGCACTTCAACAGCCTAGGTAATAAAACAAGATAAGCTTGTCTCTTTAAAATTAAAAAAAAAGGCTCAGTGCCTGTAGCATAGCAGCTAGGGTGCCAGCCACATATACTGGAGCTGGCGGGTTCGAATCCAGCTTAGGCCTGCCAAACAACAATGACAACTGCAACCAAAAAATAGCCAGGCATTGTGAAGGGCGCCTGTAGACCCAGCTACCCAAGAATTTGAAGTTGCTATTAGCTATGATGCCACAGTACTCTACCCAGGGTGACAGCTTGAGATTCTGTCTCAAAAAAATAAAATAATATAAAATAAAATAAGTGAAAAGAGTGGCATTGTTTTTACATGTTTAAAAATCTCTTATGCAGGTGGTATCCGTGTCTCAGTGGGTAGGGTGCTGGCCCCATATACCCAGGGTGGCAGGTTTGAACCCAGCCCCGGCCAAACTGCAACAAAAATCACCGGGCATTGTGGTGGACACCTGTGGTCCCAGCTACTCAGGAGGCTGAGGCAAGAGAATCACCTAAGCCCAGGAGTTAGAGGTTGCTGTGAGTGATGACGCCACAGCACTTTACCCAGGGTGAACAGTTTAAGACTTTGCCTCAAAAGAAAAAAAAAAAATTCAATAAGCAATAGTTTCTTAAATGTTAGTTGCAACGTATTATATGAACTATATCAAATGAACTTTTTGTACTCTGTTACATTTAAATCCATTGATCTTTTTTTTTTTTTGAGACAAAGCCTCAAGCTGTCACCCTGAATAGAGTGCTGTGGCATCACAGCTCACAGCAACCCCCAATTCTTGGGCTCAAGTGAGTCTTTTGCCTCCGCCTCCCAAGTAGCTGGAACTACAGGCACCCGCCACAATGCCCGGCCATTTTTTGTTTGCAGCCGTCATTGTTGGTTGGCAGGCCCAGGCTGGATTTGAACCCACCAGCTCAGGTGTACGTGGCTGGTGCCTTAGCCCATTGAGCCATAGGCGCAGAGCCCCATTGGTCTATCTTACTTGAATAAATCTTCTACTCATGTATAACTGTTTAAAAATCATAGATCTCCTAAAAAAAAATTGATTCACTGAGTTATGAAAATCTTCCAAATGTTGTCACATTTCATTTTACAATATAAAAACCAAAATTATATTAGTTGATATCACTGTCAATCACATCAGCAAAGTCTTTAAGTAATGAAAAGTTGTCAAGCTGAAGGTTGTGATTGTTAACTTTTCTAAAATTTTAAAATTCCCTTGAAAAAGCTCAAATTTTATCTTTAGCAACGAAGACTGGGAGTAGTTTTCCTTGAAATGACAGACTCAATTCAATTTCAAGAAAATGTCAGCCAAGTACTTTAGTCTGAATAACTATCATTTTTTTGGTATTGTTAGTCATAAAATCAGGTTCAATGAAAAAAAATTCTTCAATTTGACAATTCTAGCAACAGCACAAATGTTCTTTCTCAAAGCTATCATAATTCTTCTATATATACCAAAAGTACTTTATGCAAACTTCCTATTTGTCACATAGAATATTAAAAAGATATATACTCATGGATGGAGACTAATTAAAATTAATAACCTTAATGCTTCCGCAAAGATATTTTTAAGTGAAACTGGCTTTTTTTAAACTACAAGTGACTACAATGATGAATATACACAGCATAGTTTGGTGTCACTGTCTTGATTCATCTAAAAGCACTATCAGTTTTACTCTTTAATTTTTGTACTATCACTGCAAATGCGAAGATGGTCAAAAAAGCAAATAACATTTTTTTATACTATAAAAATAGTTTTGATCTCATGTACCCTTTGAGAAAGTCTCAGGATCCAGGAATCCTCAGAAAACATTTTAACAATTACTGGACTAAATGATTGTCTTATATAATGTTTTCCAATTATATCAAGTATATCTGTAAGTTAAACTATAAATGGTTAAAAAAAATTTGCTAATATTAGATAGTTAGATAATTAGATAGAATGAACAATATTTGACAGCACAACAAAATGACTATAAAGAAAAATAAGTTAGGGTATACTTCAAAATAATGAAGAATGGAACTGGAATGTTCCAAACACATAGAAATGTTAAATTCCTAAGGTGATGGTTGATACCCCAATTACCCTGATTGGATTAATTCACATTGTATGCCTGTATCTAAATATTCCATGTACCCTATATAGATATACAATTATTATGTACCCATAATTAAAAATAAAAACTATATATTAAAGAAAAGGCAAAAGAAAATCTTGCTACTTGGTTTCCTTTAGGTTAACATATATACATTAATAGTAATATTTCAATATATTTTACATTGCTATTCTAAGTATGTTTTAATTACCCACATATAAGACCAGTAATATTTAGTATTGCTGAAGTGTTTAATACTAGAAGGCTAAATCAATAGTTTTATAATTTCATTGAAAATGCTCCAAACAAAACAAAAAGGTCATGTTAGAAAGCCTTACTAGAGGCTCGGCGCCTGTGGCTCAACGGGCTAAGACGCCAGCCATGTACACCTTAGCTGGTGGGTTCGAATCCAGCCTGGGCCTGCCAAACAACAATGGTGGCTGCAACCAAAAAATGGCCGGGCATTGTGGTGGGCGCCTGTAGTCCCAGCTACTTGGGAGGCAGAGGCAGGAGACTCACTTGAGCCCAGGAATTGGAGGTTGCTGTGAGCTGTGATGCCATAGCACTCTAACCAGGGTGATAGCTTGAGGCTGTGCCTCAAAAAAAAAAAAAAAAAAAAAAGCCTTACTAGATTAAGCAATCAAAAGTTAATCTGAGAACAATACTAGATACATAGAACTGTATTTATGATATTTATAATATAGTGGAGATGAGTTTAATGATAAAAGC
>CAUYON010110653.1:0-17205 GCA_963573935.1 Arctocebus calabarensis | reverse complement strand
TTTCTTTCTTTCTTTCTTTCTTTCTTTCTTTCTTTCTTTCTTTCTTTCTTTCTTTCTTTCTTTCTTTCTTTCTCTCTCTCTCTCTCTCTCTCTCTCTCTCTCTCTCTCTCTTTCTTTCTTTCCTTTCTTTCCAGGTTTTTTTTGTTTGGGATTCATTGAGGGTACAAAGAATTAGGCTACACCGATTGCATTTGTTCAGTAAAGTCCCTCTGATAATTGTGTTCCGCCCCCAAGAGGTAAGCCTTACACCATTACCCTATGCCCCTCCCTCCTCCACTCTCCCCCAACTCCCCCCTTGCGTTAGATCATTTGCCACCTTTATATGAGAAGTGGGTACGATGGATTCTTGTTTCTCCATTCTTGTGATGCTTCAGTAATAATAAAGTGCTCGCCTCCAACCAGGTTAATACAAAAGATGTAAAATTTGCATATCATGAATCAGACAAAAGCTTGATAACTAGAATCTACAGAGAACTCAAATTAATCAACAAAAACAGCACCAACACTCCCATATATCACTGGGCAAGAAAACAAGTCTTTTCTATTTTTAAAATACCTCCTTTTAATAAGTAAACTACATACTTGTTTGGTTTCTTATAACCAGAATAGTGTATCCCAAGCTTTCCATAAATCCCTTCCAACTCTTCATTTCTGGAAAAAACTACAATATGCCTGAACCCCACTCTCAGAGGCATGCCAACGGATAAGAGGATACACTCCTATCCCTGGTCTAATAAAAGGGTATAAAATAATGAAGCCTCTCTTTTAAAGTAAATGTTCTTAAGTTATCCGTATTACCAAGCCTCTTTTATTTTTTAATTTGCAACACAAAATTAGGTCAGAGTCTCTATATGGTTTTCTAAAGAGGAAACGGTCTTTCTATGTTTTATAGGCTTTTGTTTACATTTGAAGCAAATTAGCCCTTTATTATTTTGGCAAAAAGACAAAAGAGTTTTTGAAAGGAGAGCAGATATTTTTCCAAACACAGCAGCAGTATTTCTGACCTTTAGAACAAAATCAGTAAATATCATTAATCGGTGTTGCAGCCTAAGAAAACAAGCCAACATCTCTTCAATGTGGAGAAGCTTACAGCCGCCTTTGCGCCATGATTTCCCATAGGAAACTATGGGCCTCCTTCAGAGAATTCCAGAAACATTTTTGCAAGGGCATTTACTGTGTGCAAACCATGGTGACGTGACTGGATTAGCAAACCAAGACTCTTCTCTCTGAGGGAAAACACTGTCATCAGAGGAAACATTTCGAAGATGAATTCTAATCTACTAATTGTAGACTGTGTTCTTATAACTATAGATCTTTTTGCTAGAACATACAAGAAGAAAGTTAAAGTAAAATTTCAGCAAAAAATAATTTTCTCAACATTTCTCATTTTTAAAAATGAACATACGATAAATTCACTGTTTCAAATTTTATTTTCAAAAATAGGTAGCTAAAGATCTGAATAAACTGACTACAGAATAAGCATCTAATACTTATTCAAAGTACTTCTATACAAGTTGTAAGCACACATTCCAGTGACTGTATTAATTACAACAGATTTGAGCTTGCATCTATACCTGCTTTGAGCATTTTCCAAGTTATATGATAAACTCAATCTTATTGCATATATAGCTATACCTTATTTTTAACTCCACATGGTTTTACCTAGTTTGAAACTTGTACCACGCTTTGACTAGATGATTTTTCACATTTTCTTTCTTTTTTCTTTTATTACGTTGAAACACTATTATTAGAAATTTCCAATTGCTATGAAAAAATTGACCCTGAGAAGTGAATTTTGGGGAGATGCTGCTGGAAAGATAGACTGGGGAAGGCCTTTTAAAGATGCTGATGCGTTAAAGGTTAATTCCCTGAAATATCCACAGGATCCATTCCTTCACTTCACAAGAGGATCTGGTCTAACATCTTCTTACCAGCAAGGCCTTCTTCACTTCTTTATATAAACAGTAGGAGCCAACCCCCTTTTCCCTTCTGTATTATTTTTCTTCAGAAAACTGATTAGCACATGACAAATTGTATACTTGCTTATTTACTAGTTGCCAGTATCTCCCACATAAAATATAAATGTAGGGATTTCTTTAGTATCATTATTATTATTATTCACTACTGTATTCAATTTTTCTCATTTTGTAAATGAATCGGTTCTATTCTCAGAAAGCATTTTTTTAAACGTTACGAATTCTGAAGCTATTAATTTCAAAAGCAGTTCCAAAAATACTTTGTGCAACATATTTCCCTGAATGTTACTTTAAAAGGGAGAATTCACATGACAGCATAAATTTCAGTGTACTTAATATATATATATTTTAGAAAATAAGTCATAATAAAGGAAAAACTACTAGGAACATAAATACAAACAATTTACATTTATCTTACTTTCATTGCTATTATTGGTCCCTGTTCCATTTTTGTGTTGATGTAGCCCAGTACCCGTGCTTCTCTGCCCTCCCTCACACTAGATACACTAATAAATCTACGTAGGAAGCCCCGTCTGTGGCCGCCATTGTTCCATGCTGGTCTTGTCCACCTATTGCTCCTATCCGTACCACATGACTAAATTTGAATGTGGTTTATTTGCTAAATTTCTACTGTGATACTAAGTACAACATGTTTTGTTTACTGATCACCTGTCACATATCAGAACTTACTTTCTAGTATGTAGATATTTTAACAAGGATTCTTCCCTAAATACTCTATAATCAAGGAAGAAAAAGGATGTCCACAAATACCTATAAAGTACAAAGATATAACTGGTACAGGAGAGGTATCACAGAAGGATGTGAGAGGTGACAAAAATTACTTTAATTTTACTTTATCGTTTTAGTTGGGGATTAGCACCTTTTAGCAGGGGGCAACTAAAACATCTTTTCATAAGAGTTTATAGACACCTTTGATGGAAGGAAATGTTTAAGTAGTGTTCAGATTTACCAAAGGTATCCCCTTTTTAATTTTATGTGAATACTAACAAAGCAAGCAATATTGTAGATAGCCATGCTTAGCTTAACTATGGGAATACTTTCTGAGAAATGTGTTAGAAAGTTTCATCATTGTGCAAACATCATAGAGCATGTGCAAGGATGGGAAACCTGTGGCCTCAAGGTCACATGTGACCTTCCAGGTCCTTAAGTGTGGCCTTTTGATTGGATCCAAAATTTATAGAATAAATCCTTTTATTAAAAGAGGTGCAACATGGGTGGTGCCTGTGGCTCAGTGAGTAGGACGTTGGCCCCATATAACGAGGGTGGTGGGTTCAAACCCAGCCCTGGCCAAACTGCAATAAAAAAATAGCCAGACCTTGTGGCAGAAGCTACAGTCCCAGCTACTCAGGAGGCTGAGGCAAGAGAATCACCTAAGCCCAAGAGCTAGAGGTTGCTATGACCTGTGATGCCACAGCACTCTACCGAGGGTGACAAAGTAAAACTCTGTCTCTAAAAAAAAAAAAAAAAAGAGGTCCAACAGGCTCGGTGCCTGTAGTTCAGTGAGTAGGGCGCCAGCCACATACACCGAAGGTGGTGGGTTCAAGCCTGGCCTAGGCCTGCTGAACAACAATGACACTGTAACCAAAAAATGGCCGGGCATTGTGGTAGGCACCTGTGGTCCCAGCTACTTGGGAGGCTGAGGCAAGAGAATCACTTAAGCCCAGGAGTTTGAGATTGCTGTGAGCTGTAATGGTACAACACTCTACCAAGGGCAACATAGTGAGACTCTGTCTCAAAATAAATATATAAATAAATAAAATAAAATAAGTGCAACATCCCAAATTGTATATAAAATCAGCACATTGGACTCCATAAATGCATTAATGTACACAGTTGTGATTTAATAAAAAAATTAAGAGAAAAAAATAAAAAATATAAAACAGGTGGAAAAAAGAAAGAGGAAGATTGTTTGCCTCTTTTGCTGCTCAGAAAAAAAAAAAAACAGTCTTGAAAGCAGGAGGCCACAGCTCACCCCTGTGAGTGAGTGCTCTGCTATAGGACGTGGATAGAAATTTTTCAGCTCCATTTTAATCGTATGGGATTGTCATTATACATATAGTTTGTCATTGACCAAAACAATGACATGTGGTGCATAACTGTGTCTTGCTACCTAAATTGCTCATTTACAGTAAATTTCTTTTTCTTTCTTCATTAACTGAAGTTTTACTTATATCTTTCAACCTAATTAAGTTCTCTGGAGTCTTGAGCATCTAGGAATAATGTTTTCAGCTCTACCCGAACTTGTTTTCCTAACTATATCAATAATTTTTTTAAAGTAAGTCCTTTTGTCTGAATTACCTAGAATATCTGGCTTCATTTACACACATCAGACACCATTTTGGCCTAGATAAAGTGGACATTATTTAAAGTACATTTTAAAATAGGGAAAAAAACATGCAAATTTTTGAGTAAAAAAACCATAAAGAATATGGTTTGGGGGGATAACTGTGAGGAAGAAAGGATTATTTCACTCTGCTTCCAATAAATCTAATTCTAGAAAATAAAATTTAATATAAAATATCAGCCCGGGCTGGGCGTAGTAGCTCACGCCTATAATTCTAGAACTCTGGGAGTCCGAGCTGGGTGGATCACTTTAGATCAGGAGTTTGAGACCAGCCTGAGCAAGATTGAGACCCTGTCTCTACTAAAAATAGAGAAATTAGCCAGCCATTGTGATAGGCACCTGTACTTCCAGCTACTAAGGAGGCTGAGGCAGGAGGATCACTTGAACACAGGAGTTTGAGGTTGCTATGAGCTAGGCTGATGCTATAGCACCCCAGCTTGGGTAACAGAGTGAGAGTCTGTTCTGAAATTAATAATTAAATTAAATTACAATCAGTGTAGAGTTATGTCATTCATTTCTTTTGACACAGAGAGAGAACCAAATACACTTACAATTGCTATCATGTGAGATGCTAAGTGGGACAAGGATATGAAAGGATGAGGAAAGATGCAATTAGGAGGAAAAAAATCATCATATCATATTTTTTAAGATCTATTTTAATTGATATTACAGAAACCCACCTGAAGTTACCCAGTTTCTCACAAAGGATTCATTGGCACGTGTAACCAAACTCAGTCAAGGTCAGAGCAGAGTGGAGCCACAATGTGCTGGGAGCCGAGGACGTGCCAGAGTCCACTCCCTTTACTCCTTTTCCTTGGTCCTCAGTGTGGGACCACTTTGTCCATCCAATCTTGTTTCTTCCATAGGCATAGACATAAAGCACCAAAGATCTCATTCATACTGGGAATGTTCACTTCCAAAGAACTGAAATACAATTTGCCTAATGTTAAATTCTAAAACTTCCCAGGAGGTATTACGATTGGCCAAAATTAGACAAACTTTCCATCTCTAGACAAATCACAGCAGTCAGGGACGTGGGCCATCATAATGGGCTTAACTTGGATCAGGCCCCTCATCCACCCAGAGCAATCACTGTACCCCTGGTACTCTTGACCAGAGTCCATGAGTGGCAATATCTGAAAGAAGGGGAAAGAATCTGAGTGGAAAATCGTAAGTGTCCACTACACTGTCTTTAGAAGTTAAAATAATTGAGTTCCCACATGACAGAATATGCTACTAATTTTCAGACAGAACATCGTAAGCTGCCAATTAGTTTTCCAATATAATTTTTCTTGAACATACCTAAGTTACATAATATTTCCAGAATGAGAATAAGGTAAATCATGTCCAGGATGCAGAGACCAATTAGAACTGTGCCTTTAGAGCTTTCTACAATAATAACATTGAATTGTTATTGTTCAATGAAATAATTGCCATTTTCTCAAGATACCCAATTTGATGGTCCACAAAGCTCTACTGCACCTACTGTTTATGCTCCTAATTACAAGAGCACAGCATAAAACCACCATCAACAAACAGCACATCAGGATATCTCAAGAACAGGCTAACAAAATGAAACGCTTTCATACCATAGAAAATGAAGGGCTTATAAATTAAGAAGACCAAAGTTGTGGTATCTAAAATGGCACAATAATTTCCCCTGAATTATGTTCTGGAAACCAAATAACACTGAAAAAGAAGCATTGCATTGCCTGCAGAGTTTGAAACTGCTGCCTCCAACAGCATTACTTCCTGTTGACATCAATTTTCCTCAGGGGTGAGATATTCAACGAGCGGTCCCTCTCCAACCAAGCACCAGCATTGTCTGCTTATGACCAAGTCTCTGCACGCATGGTCTGATTTGGGGTCCAAGCTTTCTCCCACAGTCCATGGCTGTGTTCTGTTTGCAGAAAATGGCACCATCACTGAAGGAGAAAGTAAGTATCCCACACTGTGCTCTAGTTTCTAAACTGATAATGTTCTGCTTCCAAATGCATCAATATTCCTCACGTGAGCTAGCTTGTTAAAGAGTTAAAATGAGAATTAATGATCACAGTCTCTAGAGGCTGTAACCCATGATTATGTGTGTCCCATTTCTTATGCACCAGTTCTTGATCTCAGCCATATTCTCAGACCCTCAAGAAAATCATGAACATTTTTTTCACACGTTCTGTAGGTCCTCGAACCATTTCATACCATCAAGTTGAAAAAAATCCCCACAGGATAGTGCCTGTGAATTAGTCAACTTTTCATTTCCTAGCACAGATCCTAACAAATAGTAAGTAGTTGATAAAAATTGTTGATTAAATAAATAAATGAATGACTTAACTAGGAAGAAATAAATCCACCAGAGGATCTGATCAGAGGATGGGCTTCTGTGGTAGAGCACCTCATGTTTGAGGTTTTATGTTTGTTATAGTAAAATACAATAATGATAGCTATTACTTACTGTTCATTATTTTATTGCCTTGGCCATTAGTAGAAGAAACAAGCAGAGGGCTATTTCTGGAGCCCTGCAGAGATAACAATGGCTTCCACATAAATGGAGACCTGAATTGGAGAAAAGAGCGAGACTATAGGACAGTGCAAACACAGTGTGCAGACGAACCAGACCTGGGGCAGGAGAAAAAGCAAAGGACTCTACTTACATACACACGCACAGACAGACCCAGGGACACAGAGACAGACAGACACAAAGAGGCACGGAGCCAGACTGACAGAGACGGACAGAGAGCTCAAAGAGGCTTGGAGGAAATGAGGCAACCATGTGGAAGCAGTTAGCATATTAATTCTACGGAAGTTATGAGGCCACAGTTAAGAGAAACAGCCAAGGCCAAACCCTGAGAATGACAACATCCAGAGAGGCTACACGTGCTACCAGTAGGAGGAAAACCAAGCCAAGAAAGTGTTTCCATCGGAGGACATAGTGTTTGCCAAGTACCACGTGTAAAGCAAGCTAAATGAGGGCTAAAAATTGTTGCTGTTTCAGTCAAGATGGAACTGGGGACGCTGTCAGGAGTGTTTCAGGCTGAGCACAACAGTTCATGCCTGCAATCCTAGCATTCTGGGAGGCTGAGGTGGGAGGATCACTTGAGGCCAGGAATTTGGAGACCAGCTTGAACAATTAGCAAGACAAAAAAGCTTCAGAAGAGACATAGGGCAGAACACTTGACTATAGTGTTTGTTACAGAGAATGGTGAAAAGAAGGAGACATGGTGTTTTAAGCAATGTTTATAAAGAGCTTTATTCTAGGAGATTGCATAACAAGGGGTACAAAGGGCTGTAGGGATTAGAGGAAGCTTATTTTTAAAGGCGGGGATATTCACTGAATGTCTGAATGACAACACTGAAGAGAGATGGAGTGATGAAAGATGAAGGATCAGATCAGTCTGGGCATTAAAGAAGAAAAAAAAGCAGGAGACAGTGAGTGGAACTGCAAGAGCAAATCTTTGCTGGGTGCTCATGGCGTTTTAGAGACAGTGTCAAGTTATTTACCTGTATTTCATTTAATGAGTACATGAATTACTTGTGTCTCATTTAGAGGTAAATATTGTTATGCTCTTTGACAGGTGAGGAAATGGCTTAGAAGGGCTTGGTAACTTATCCAAAGCCGCACAGCTAGTAAGAGGTAGAGCCAAAACCTGAACCCAAGACTGTTTCAAATTTCTGTGAACTTGACTTAATCATTACCTAATCAGTAATAAACTTTGTCAGATCACTAAACTATAGCCAATAATAATCCACAGCCATAAAATTCTTTGTGCAGTCTTCAAAGGACCCAAGAACTAAGACACAAAAATAATCACAAATAATGGTTTTGCAAATCTCAGCTACATCATTTTTCATGGTTGTGCAACATAAAATGCATAGACATTCATAAAAATATTTGGTTTTATCATTTTAAATATATATCGCTTACATATAAATGTTATGTTCACTTCAAAAGGAACAATACCTTGCTCAGGAAATAAATATATAATAGAGCTACAGAGAACTTAGATATTTATTTCCCTAGAGCCCATTTCACAGCTATAGACATGGAGGCAAGGCGTGGCTGGATCACTGAACCCCCTGACAGAGATGGAATTAGAACCGGAGAAAAGACGTTAAATCCACAGAGATATTAAAATAAATACATTTTTCTCTTCCTTTCCAGCATTTCATATAATCCTCATTTTGAAATGTATAACTAAAGAATCTGAAATTATAATCCAAACCAAATAAAGGTAAAAAAATTGAAGAATTAAAATTTCAGGAAGCTAGTATTAATTAGACAAGTTCATTTGGGCTGCTACAAATGAAAAATATTAAGGCCTAAACCCAATGGTATCTTTCATTGCTGTGATGGAATGAACGTGACCCTTTGTGAAATGAGCAGCTTGTAAATCCTCAGGGGATGACTTTGGATGTTCAAGCTCTCTGAGACTCAACGTCCTCATCTGGAAAACAGAGTTAATAAGAGCCTACTTCAAAAAGCTGTGAAGATGCTATGAGATCATTTTCGTGGCACGTACTGCCTCATCTGAACTATAATATATGATATAGTTGATTATTTTTATTACCTTTTCTATTTGGCATAAATACACACGTATCTTTTTCTTGAAATATACCACAATTTAAAATGAATTCTGATCTTCCTTAGTCACTTTTTTAATTAAAGAAGATACAATGAATAATACTTCAGAACGATCAAATGGCTGAGAGAATTTGACTAACAAAGGTATTTTTAAATCTATGTCCTTAGAACTAAAGAAAGACTCTTAGAAAACTGACACGAGACTTATCTTCATGAGATTTGCAGAGTTATTTTAAGAATTCTACAGTGGTTAAAAATCATGCACAAATTGGTAGAATTAGGGACTTTGCCAGTGTTCCAACCTTCACATTTACTCTAAGTTGATGACATTTTCATTTTATTTATTTTTTGAAGGTATTTATTTCTTTTTGTTGGATCATAGCTGTGTACATTACTGCTTTATGAGGTACAGTGTGCTGACTCTATATACAAGATATTTTCATTTTATTTATTTATTTGTTTAGTTTTTATTGTTGGGGATTCTATGAGGGTACAAAGAACCAGGTTACACTGCTTGCATTCATTAGATAAAGTCCCTCTTGTAATTGTGCCCTGCCCCCAAGAGGTGTGTCACACACCATGACCCCCCCAACCCCCCAACCTCCTCCCTCTTTCCCTCTCTCCACATCCCCATTTCCCCACCCCCTGCCATGTACTAGCGTCAATTGTCCTCATGTCAGAACTGAGTACATTAGATTCTTGCTTCTCCATTCCTGTGATGCTTTGCTGGGAGGAATGTGTTTCAACTCCATCCAGGCTAATGCGGGGGATGTAAAGTCACCATCTTTTTTTGTGGCTGAATGGTATTCCATGGTGTACATACACCACAGCTTGTTAATCCATTCCTGGATTGAGGGGCATTAGGGCTGTTTCCACAATTCGGCAATTGTAAATTGAGCAGCAATAAATAGTCTAATGCAAATATCAAAAAAAAATGCACATTTAAATAATAGCCCTACCTCAATGCATTCTCACTATCAAAGATGTTCTCTTTATTAACATCAGATAGTGTGTGTGTGTGTATCTGTATACCTTTATTCCAGGTGCTACACTTCAAATAATTATTTTACACTCACATATTGAATTTAAAAAACATGACTCCCCAAATATTCATGTAGGACTTTTTCTCTTTTTAGAGGTAGGGATTCACTACAACTCCTGGCCTCAAGCGATCCTCCTACTTCAATCCTCCCAAGTAGCTCACACCAGCTTACTGGTCTGAAGAGCCTTCTTATTACTACTTTCCCTATAGAAAGAATGTCTTCAACTGCCAGATATTGAAATCAGAGTTTCAAATCCCTAAGAAGGAAAATATTCCACAACCTCATCATCAGAAATAGAATTTGTTTCATTTCATCATCAATGATGTCAATTTGCTTCATTTCATTCTGCCATCTGGTCTACCAAAATCAATAGCATTTGCTTCATTTTGTGTTTTATGTCATTAAAACACTTCATTTTTTTCTCATCTCCTTGAAATTTATCAGGATATTGTAGCTCAGAGTAATATGCCACAAATTAATATCTCACAGCCTAAATTGCTAGTATTTCACAAGTTTTACAGCATTCTGTAATTGTATCTAAATACCTCTTATATAAATCTCTAATAATATTTAAAATTATCTAGGGACTGAGAATGAGAAGAAAGGAAAACTGATGAACTATTGTAAAATGAATATGCAACAAAAATCCATAAGGAAGTAAAATGTTATCCAAGTAGTCTTGTGAATTTACTCCTTGATTTAGAAAGTTTTTCTGCTCTGCCTCCTGTCACCTAATTCTGTGGATCTAAGTTATTCTTTAAAATTCTTTGTTTGACATTAATTTACTGTGTCAGTTAAGAGTTAATTTCTCACATTTTTCCATGGCTTTGTAATCCCAGAAGAGCTTATTTGTCACACAATCTACATGATCTCCAGTCCGGCCAAAAGAACTCAATTTTCACACCACTTCTCATGCTAGTAATATAACGTTTGGCTTGGAAATGTCTCATTACTCTAATAGGTCTCTGGTTAAGAATGTTGTGAACAGCTGTGCTTGTTCATGTTTTCTGGATCTGGATCTGACATGCAGACTCAAAAGTATACTAGAAAAAAATACTCTTTTTTTCCAACCTACAGTACTAATCCCAGCAGAGAATTTAGAAATTTAATTTCGTTACAAAAAGTCTGCTCAAATAACCTCCTATTCTGCCATCTGGTCTACCAAAATCAATCTGCTATCTGGCTTCATAAAGTTATTTCATGACCTAAATATACAGAGGAAAAAAATGTCTCTGCTATGTAAAACTCTACTTTAAATAATCGAAAGTAGTAATGCTAAATAATTTAGTGCTCTGCATTCTAAGAGGTTTTGGAGACTGAGCAGATAGATTTCTATGTTCTAGATTATTTAGGTAAGTTTATTATTAATAAATATACTTTACTGATAATCTCATATCAGCCTTCCATTTTCCATTCCTTATTTTAAATCTTAACTCAAACAAGCCCTCTTCATGGGGAATATTGTGACTGTGTGTGACCTCGGCTGTGTGACTGAGCAGGGACACAGTGAAAGACACACAGGGGGTCAGCAATTCCTTTGCCTTATGCCCAATTGAAAATCACAGATGAGGAAAACAAACAAAAAGAGTTATCTTCTCAGGACTGCTTCACACAGATGGCGACTGGTCACTACTAAGTTATTTGGTGGTGACTGCAGAAGGACAACATTGAGCTCGAAGCACTAGATCTCCTGATTTTATTCACCGATTTCTACTCATTTCAGCAAGTGTTGATTGAAAATCTGTAAGTTCTTATTGTTCTGAGGCGCTAAGGAGAGTGGAAGTGTCTGAAACATGACCAGAGATGTGGAAAACAAGGCGAAAGAAAAGAACAATATTCCCAATGAAAGAAATACCACCACAAAGGAATGACCGTGACACATGCAGTAGACAGTAACAAGACAAGACGAAAGTCAAAGGGCCTGCTGGAGGTTAGTGAGCTTGGTGTGGGGTCAAAAGGACTAGGTGAAATGGGTCAGACTACGTATGGCCTTCAAATAAGTGAGGCAAGACCATTTGTCAAGACACAACATAGAGGCTGGGCGTGCTGGCTCACACCTGTAATTCTAGCACTGTAGGAGGCTGAGGTCTGTGGATTGCCTGAGCTCAGGAGTTTAAGACAAGCCTAAGCAGGAGCAAAACCCCATCTCTCCTAAAAATGGAAAAACTAGTGGGATATGGTGGCAGGAGCCTGTGGTCACAGCTCCTCGGATGGCTGAGGCAGGAGGATCACTCGAGCCCAAAAGTTGAGGTTGCTGTAAGCTAGGGTGCCATAGCACCCTAGGAAATGGAGTGAGGTTCTATCTCAAAAATAAAAAGAAAGAAAAAGAAAAAAGACATTGGTGGTGCCTGTAGCTCAGTTAAGGTGCGGCTGCATTTATTCAGGCTGGTGGGTTTAAACCCACCCCAGGACAGCTAAACAGCAATGACAATTCCAACAAAAAAATAGTCAGGCATTGTGGCAGGTGCCTGTAGTCCCAGCTACTTGGGAGGCTGAGGCAAGAGAATCACTTAAGCCCAAGAATTTAAGGTTACTGTGAGTTGTGATACCACAGCACTCTACTGAGGGCAATAAAATGAGACTCTGTCTCAAAAAAAAAAACAAAAAAAAACTATTGCAACCAACATGATGTAACCACTTTAACTCCCCTTACACCAATTTCTGACACCATTCAAAACCACTATTGTTTCTTAATCCAGTGAGTGGGCAGAGGAAGTCTCAGCAATATCAAATATTTGATTTATCACCAGTTATATATGTGCCCTCAGAGCAGAACACAGTGCATTTAGGAATATATATTTCTTATTTCTGTAAATAAGGTAAACCTGTTTTCATAGGAGAAGAAAGCTGTTTAAGGGTCTGCTTCTTCATATGTAGTGGTTGGCAGCACTTCAGGAATATCAGGAAATTAAGGAAATGAATTGGGATTTGTCAATTGGAAGATCAGCTCCAAGGCCGATCCTTCTGTAGGGAACACGAAAAATTTAACAGGGAAGAGAATTTGTTCTAGAATAAGTACTAGGTAACAAAACTCTTAGGTATTAACCTTGACACTTTCAGCTGGCCCGTCTCCTACCTACCTAACTGGAGCTTCTGAATCACCATTTTAAAGTTCACATAGCCCTTTTATTAGGATTTTTCATCAAGTTTTCCCAGACAGTAATAGTTTGCTATGTCTAGCCATTAAGCAGTGCGAATATGCAGGTAATAACTAAACAGATTATTCTCAAGAATTTCTTTATCTATATAAAGCATTGACAATACGCAAGTAATAACAAAAAATATCATTTTCAAGAATTTCTCTTTAGTTATATAAAGAACTTAGCTCATTGAAAGATACAGCTTTAGTAATATGTGTGATCTGGGACATAGTTTTTCGTCTGTTTATGCCTGAAAATATACTAATGGCATTTTCCTCCTAAACCCAAGCTGCTAATACATATTACAAAGAGTAAAAGTGACTAGTTTACACTTACTTCAAGTAGCTTGGAAAATGATCATATCTGAGTTTTTGAAAATCCCAATTTCCAAGAAGTGGCTGACCCTTGAGTTCTAATGAGGAATTGACCCTCTTGAAATTCCTCCAGCATGAATACCCAAGTTACATATCATATTTTTACATAACCCTAGCCAAAGCAATGAGTCAAACAGGAAGAATCCGACTGAAAGCGAACCAATCTCAGAATCTCGCCTGCTGGTCATAGTGATTGGTGTAGGGAATGGGCACGTGTCAAACACTGGGCCAGTCAGAATGCTTCACCCAAATCTTTAGAAAAAAGTGGAAGGTGAGAGGTAAAGTCAGGATCTACAAACGAGACTACCAATAGCACGATGCCCGAAACAAGGGAACAGTCACTGAAGTCTTTAGTTTCAATTCTGAAGGTTCCCAGGACTTCCCTGGTTTCCACCTGTCCTCAGTGATAGAGTTGACATGTGGTTAAATTCTATGACAGAAGGGAACAAAGACGCAGTGGCTGGGAAAAGAGTAGTTTCTTTCTTTCTGGTGTGATAATTTAGCTGAAACCAGCAATGCAGACGGGAAAGAGGATTCTACTCTTCTGAGTCATACAAAGAACAATATTCCTCTATCCTTTCCTGCTTAACGCTGGGAAAATTGTCCTTTTGTGTGATGTGAGATTTGATGTGGCATACACTATATTGTCTCCATAACAGTTCAGCCAAATATCCACATTTAGCTGTGGGGAGGTAGGGAGAGGCAATGACTACTAAATGCAGACTCTAACTAGACACATCTATGTTGTTCTAAGAGAGAAAACGGAGAATAAATATTTGGAGCATTTGTCCATTTCCATCTGACAAGACATGTTTCTTTGATTCTTCCTTAAATTCTGTGAGCTACCCCAGCTTTTTAACTGAGCTATTCTGAGCAAGTTTCTATAATTTGCCAATTCAGAGTGTTTTAGAGTATCAGTCACTTAGGTGTGAGTCATTTGGATTTTTGATAAAAATTTGACTTCTGGAATAAATAAATGTCATTGAAATTTTACTGGAGGCTCAGTGCCCATAGCCCAAGCGGCTAAGGCCCTAGCCACATACACCAGAGCCTAGGCCTGCCAAACAACAATGACAACCACAACCAAAAAATAGCCAGGCAATATGGCAGGCACCTGTAGTCCCAGCTACTTGGGAGGCTGAGGCAAGAGGCTCACTTAAAACCCAAGAGTTGGAGGTTGCTGTGAGCTGTGACATCACGACACTCTACCAAGGGTGATAAGTGAGACTATCTCAAAAAAAAAAAAAATAGACCAAATACTACACTGCCCCATTCTACACTGTACCACACCCACAAACTCTGTATTGACTTGGTATTAATGTTGAAATACACTAATTAAAAACAAATTAAGACAAATAAAGGCAAACTTTACTTACTGTAACATAGTTATACCATATTACAAAACAGCTTTATAAACAGTGTGCAATTTTAGTTAAATGGTAGTAAATACTCTTTTCAACTTCACTGCTATTTTTTTTTTAACTTCAAGTGATACACATTAACCCTTAAAACTATTACAGAGGACACAGCAAGCGTAACACAGGAAGTGTGGGCTTACAGAGTTGGGGCACCAAGATTTGGGGCCAGGTCACGTGCTGGTAGCTTGAGTGGGCCCGTTGCTTGAGTTCTGGGTAACAGAGAGTTTAGTGTCTATTCTGCTCTCATTGGCTGAAAACTAGTCATCCCATTTGAAATACAAACCAGAAAAATATGTTCTGGACTTTATTCCAGAACCTGCCACAATTGTTGGCATGTGAGAATGCCAAAGCCACAAACCTGTTTTGTGAATAATGAGTCTTCATGTATTTGTCTATTCCTGGACTTCAATCCCCCTGGTCTGTACCCTGCTTGGGGGTCTGTCCCCACAGGGTGGTGATTCTTCTTATTGCTAGCGGCTGGCCAGTATGCTTGTTACCTTGTGCACACACAGAATATCTGTCTGCTTGAGTTGCCTTTCTTCGTCCCTGGGAGACTCAGTCCCCAGATGTCGGCATCACTCCAGTGGGTGTGAATAACATGCAGCCTCACGGAGTAATTCCCCTACAATTTATCTGTCATTAAAAAACTCTCTGCAAATTGTTAGTACTTATGAACTAAATAGCTTAATAGTTTAGTCAATGGGTATTTTCTATGACAAACAAGGCTTCACACATTCTCGTTTTTTCTCACAAGTCAGCCTTGCCTTTTGGGAACCTAAATGTATCAGCTTACTACAAATTTCCCTGAAATCCTCAAGGAAAATCCTCATGTGAGCCAAGCACATAGGAGTCCAGTAAATCCTTTTAATTGTTGCTGAGCTCTGCAATGCGTGTGTCTACCTTTATGAGCAGGCCTCTGCTGACACCTCCAACCTCATCTCTCACCATCACACTTGCCATCTCCATGGCAGCCACACAGCTGCCTTCTGCTTCCCCATATGGCCCACTGTGTGTCATGGGCCACATCATGTTTTGGTCAATGTCATATAACAGTGGCTCTGTAATTGACAAACAATCCTTTTGCTTAATGATTTCACAGCGATGGTAACGTGTCAAGAAGCCTACCGTGCTGCCAGTCATAGAAAGGTCTAACACATACAATTATGTGTGGTACGAACTACTGCGCAATGATAATAAACAGATATTACTGGTTTATGTATGTACTATACTATGCATTTTATCATTATTTTAGAGTGTACTCCTTCTACTTTAAAAAAAAGAAGGCGTATGGTAAAAGAGTGTGCTTCTTGCATCTCAGGTTTATTATGGCTCTTGATTACACCATTTTCTCTTGCAATTGATTTAATCCCATGTTGTTCTGTTCAGCCCCACTGTTAACCATATACAGTCCACTGCTAACGTGGCCCGGAGGGAGCCCCTTCTAGGGATTGGTCAGCAAACTAAATTAAAAGTGATTAAAGACCACAGTGGTGAGAAGTCTGCTGATGACTGCTCACCAGGCAGGCACAGTCCATCCCACCACAGCCACAACCTTGAAGAACAAGAACAAAGCAAAGCAACTGTTCAAGGGTCTGCTTCTTCAAGGCAACAAGACTAACAGAAATGTGAAAAGGCTGTCTTCTCAGTGACCTGAATTAAAGACCAGTCACAGTCCCTTTCAACACCAGGACAATCATGGCAAAAACAAAACATTTGTGATGTTAAAAGAAAAGGCTTAACACAAATTATAATGCTGAAATTTACTGCTAGAACTAGGTGGTATAAGGATTCCAGAATGATTATTCATTACCTAATGGGAAAGTGAGTAATGAGTCTGCAAGTACTAATGTATATAGGCAGCTGAAGAATTTTTGGAAACTTCAGATAAGCTGATTACGAAGGGAAAATTCTCGCCAAAGCAAATCTTCAGTATGGATAAAACCTCTCCATTCTGGAATTGGTGCCTGAAAAGACTTTCATCTGTAAGGAAGACATTTCAATGCCAGGTTTCAGGACTTCTAAGGACAGGATGACAGGCTTGCTTGGAGGCAATGTGGCAGGCTGTTGGTTGGAACCCTCTGTGGTCAGACACAGCGAAAACCCAGGGCCTGGAGCATATGAGTGAGTGCACGCTTCCAGGGCACCAGAGGAGCAGCAAGAAGTCAGGGATAACCCCGCTTCTCTTCCCAGAGGCTCCCGAGCTGCTAGGCCAGGGAGACTGGGAAGCATGGTTTGCAGAAGAACAAACATTTCCACAGTTTGCTTATGCTTCCTAATGCTTCTCCTCATCCTTGTTTTCCTGGTGATCATCAT
>CAUYON010110651.1:0-43623 GCA_963573935.1 Arctocebus calabarensis | reverse complement strand
TTGTCTCATGGCTGAGGTTCAGTACCAAACATGGCCTGTAATAGCAAACTTTTTTCTTGTTTTTTGAGACAGAGTCTTGCTATGCCATCCTCAGAGTACTGTGGCATCACAGCTCATAGTAACCTCAAATTCTATTGTTTTTAGACATTTATATTCTGCATTTAGTAAGTTTCATCTATACCCTTCTAAGATGCACTGTAGGTGTAGCCCCACCAATTACGCTCCCTCAATCCCAAACTTCCCCCTTCCCTCCTAAAAACTGGATTCTTTTTGACAATTACAAAAGGTCAGCACAATGGCTGGATAAAGATGAAGTGCAAAAACATGATCTCACATTGAATATTAACCAAAAACACCTAGGGGTTCTGTTCGGTGATCCACCTTCGTGAAACCTTGCAAATTGATGATAGTGGATGGCTACTGCAAACAAGTGGACAACATGATGAAGGTGCTTGTTATTAAGCAGGTGAGACTGGTCACTAGAGGAAGGCCAATCCCCTTGTGAAACAACGCTATCACACAATGCTTCTCTGACTTCAGAAGCTGGACTTAGAAATTCTGTTATCCACTCCATTCACTAGAACTTGTGTCACCTTTCACTTGTTACCACTCCTTTTAGGCTTTGTGCCACTTGCTACCAGGAAAAATATTCAATTCTCAACAAGCTGTAGTAAACACCTTGCACGATTTCAATGCTTCTCGCTCTCCAGGCTCAATCGCTTTTCATGTGCTTGAGCTACTGTTGAGATGGTAAAATTGTGTCAGTAGTTTAGGCATGTTTTTGTTTAATTTACTATTCTTGCTTGAGATATCATAGACTAAACTTCTGATTCAAAATCAGATATTTTAGATTAAATGACTTAGGCTTGGTCATCTGCTTCCAATTTAAAATAATTCTGAAGCGCCATTCTAACTCCACAGCTCCATGTGTGGTTGGCCAAGGTTTCCTGGGGTTGTTTCACAGTTCACAATATATTTCTGTCATTTTTATTCCCTTCTTTCCACAACTCTTTATCTTTAGGACACTCCTTAATCAATATCCTCCACATAAATCTCTGTTCACAGTCATTTCCCAGAATGCCCATTATAAAACAAAATTATTTAAATTATTAATAAAGATTAAGATGAAAGCAAGATTGGGGTATATTAAGCAAAGAATATATAATAATTATATGGCCACATCATAATGGTAACACAAATACTGTGCTATAGGGTGGGTGCTTCCGAATGTAGAACTCTACAAGACAAATTATTTTTACCTCAGGAATATGAAATATTGGCTCAGAGAAGAGGGAGAGATTATGAAATCTACAAAAAACATGAGATACTATTGTTTCTTGTGTCACAGAGCAATATGGGTTGCAGAATTACAAAAGAAGTTGAATGCACAACCTCAATGCATACTTTATGTTAAGTTTAGGAATAAGTAAGGACTAGAAATTTCAGATGAGATTATTTGAGTAGATTAGAGAAAATATTAAATTCCCTTACAGTCTGGAGACTTCCTGATTAATTCGCTTTCCCCGCCTGCAGAAAATATTATTCTCTTAATTGAAGACTCAGTAAGGACTTCATTTTTGGATTGAAATTTTGGAAAAAGGATAATTGTTACTTTACAGATTCAGTAACTAATCCACATTTCATCAAATCTATAACTAGAGTTGGATCCTGGCATGTCCAAGAGAAGGAATTGGAAGGTCTTCTCGGAGAGTAGATGGCATATGATGCAAAGAATTGATGATTGACATCAGTCCTTGTGAATCAGAGAACGATGCATAGGCAAGTACATTAGCACCAGTCTGTAGATTAAGAAGGGAGACGTGTAACAACTGATTGGGCCACATTCATATACATGACTGCACTTTGCCAAGTCTTCAGATTTCATATTCTAACTTACATAGGAAGCATTTTAACTCATGCAGGAAGTTGGGGAATCTTTAAAAGAATATGAATCTTTTTGCATACATAAATTCTGAAATGAAGTTATTTTCTATTTAACTAAAAACATATTTCAGGACCCATTTACAATAAAGTTGAAATGCTTCATTTTTACTTACATAAGAATCCCATGAGAGGAAATGTATCTCTATTGAAACACTTTCTTCACTATGGCATTGAGAAGTAGACTCATCATAAATAGAAGTTTATACAGGTGATAATCTTGTCTCTGAGTAATTCTAGAAGTAATTGTTCTCTGAAAGGATGGAATTGTTTTGGGGAAAGTGGCCATTAAATTGGTATTACTTATTTGAAAGAAAAATTCTGTATTATAAACCAATGAAAGTCAAATAAGACATTTAATATTTAGATAAGAAGAATTTATAATTGTAGAAAAGACATTGGGGATATATGGAAGTTCCTAATTAGTCATGAATCCTTAGCAGTGAAATAGATATGTAGACTACTGAAATGTGACCTATAATTGGGGATGCTCTGGGTCTGGTGATTAGGATTTGGCTTGAGTTTTGCAATAATTCTCAGAAAAAAGTATATTTCCTATTCATTTCGCAGTCTCTCCCCACACACTGCCCCATAAATGAAGTAGATAGAGCCTGAGGAAGAAGAAATATGAAAAAAACACTTCTGTGTGTATGTGTGTGTGAGTGTACATGTGTGTATATGTGTGTGCATGTGTGTTATACGTGTATGTATGTGTGTTTGTGTATGTGAGTTATATGTATATGTGTGTGCATGTGTATGTATGGGTGTTTGTGTGTGTATGTGTGTATTATATGTATATGTGTGTATGTGTGTGTATTACATGTATATGTGTGTATGTGTATGTATGTGTGTTTGGGTGTATGTGTGTGTTATATGTATATATATGTGTGTATGTGTGTTATATGTGTATGTGTGTGTGTGTATATGTGTGTATATATGTGTATGTATATGTGTATGTGTGCATGTGTGTTATATGTATATGTGTGTGTATGTGTATGTATGTGTGTTTGTGTGTGTGTGTGTGTTATATGTATATGTGTGTATGTGTGTCATATGTACGTGTGTGTGCATGTGTGTCGTATGTGTATGTGCGTGTCATATGTATATGTGTGTATGTGTGCATGTGTGTTGTATGTGTATCTATGTGTGTTTGTGTGTGTGTATACTTTAAATCCTAGCTACGTGTAGTCCTGGTGAGAGACTGAAAACAGGAGCATTGGGTGGCTGCTAATCTCTGGAGACACTAAAAGAAAACTTTTTATGTTCTAGTGATCATTTTGGCATCTCATTAAAATAGTTTGATAAATGAACCTTTGGTGCAAATCTATTTTCAGAATAGCAGGTGTACTGAGTGTATGTTCCCTTCTAGTGCGGCTGCCCCAGGTCCTCCGTCTGTAGTTGCAATGGGCATCCTCAGTGTTTCACCTGGGGTCCAACTAGGAAAACAAAAGAAAGAAACTGCTACTTGAAGCCCCAATGTATTTTTTTACATAACCACGAGATCAAATCAATATAGACCCTGTCTCAATTTTGCTTCCCTGTTCCAAAACTAGAATTGCTGTTAGAAAGTTCCCAAGAGCAAAATGCTTCCAGCAGAGAACACAGAAATGGCCTCATAAAATTGGAAGATAAAATCGCTACCTAGCCTCATTCAGCTCTTTACACCCTGGAGCCAATGGGCAGAGAAAAGAAGTTACTTTTCTAGCTGAGGAGGTCTATTGTGCGTAACTTCCTCAGCTAGAAATGATGTTGCTACATGATAGAAGAGGGGACATTACATCTAAATTCTTTGACTTCTGTTTGTAGCTTAATGTTCAATAACATAGGACAATGTAAGACCATATCAAGCTGATAATGGCATAAAAACTATGGGCTCAGACACACCAGGCAAAAGTGCTGAATTTATGAACCCTGCCTCAATCTTGAGGCGAAATGTTACAACATGATAGGCTGGTTCTGATCTGAGATGAATGCAATGGCTGATGAAACTTTGCGTATCTACTCTTGGTACAAAGGCTAAGTTATTTATTTATTTTCTTAAGGTAGGTATATAAAGGTATTAAATGGGAGTCCTATAGGGGAAGAGCAAAACAAATGTCAAAAAACAGAAGGGAAATGTGCCAGAACATTCCCTGTGCTAATGATGTGAAACATTTAATTCCTTCTCTCACATGCTTGAGGTGGCTTCTGTTGTATTTGGTCCTTGACTGATAAGAGCGTTGATATAATAACACTCAGAATATTTAAAACTTTCTGAACCTTTCATGTGAAAGTTGATTTCCTTGTTCAAATGTAAACCATATTCCAGACAAGGAGATATCCATTTCCTCTAAAGGGGACATATCTGAGATGTATGTGATTATAAAAGGAGAAAATGCACTTCCAGAGAACTTCCCGTCATGCTTCACAAAAGTCTAAAGAAGGAGAAAATAATGCCAACTTCACTTTCCTTGTTTTCACATCAATAAAGACATTGATTTTAGTGTCACACTAGAACTATCTTCTTTCCCATATTTTAAATTTTAATCAAGCTGGGATTAATTGGTAGCTGCAACTGATATTGATTCAAGATTTCTTCTGTGAAGACTCTTGGAAGTGAACGAATTTGAATAGTCGACCTTCCTTTTGCTCCAAAGGAGCAAATTCTGTGTGCAGCATAAATATTTTTTCCATTAATTTTTTGAGGACTAGGATTTTTAGAGTTGATAAGACCAGCTGATTATAACACATACTGGATATATATTTGTTGTTTTTACTATTTTAAGCTCTATGTGAGAATGTGTTCTCCATGTTATGTGAAATCTCAAAAACAAATTTACTAATTCACAATCTTCTACAGAAAATCTTAACCATAGTTTCACTTAGAAACTTTAGAAAAGTACTACTTCCTCCCAGGTTGTTATTAAGTTATTATTCTCCCTTAAATCTCATTATGTCTCCAGTCTACGCATGCCTGTGAAGTCACTAAATAGCTCTGTGTCCTGTTAAATGAATTCCACTGTTTATTTCCATGTGCAGGCATGTTGACTGATTATCAGAATTGATGAGTTTCAAACTTCAACATGTTTTCCTACAAATAGATCCCTTTGTGCTCCTTAGGGATGTGTACACTGTGGTGGAGACCAGTGACCTGGTATAGCACATGAGAAGATAGATATGGAATAAAGCAGCACGCTTAGAACGCTGTTCCCGCTAGCAGCAAAGGGCTTAGGGTGTTTTCAAACAAGTCGAAAGAGCATTTAACCAAACTAGAAAGAAAAGATTGGAAATTGCTTCCATGGGATCCAGTTCTTAATGAATACAAAGGGGTGTGGAGGCATTCCAAGACAAAGAGATGTGAGGCCAAAAGGGAACCCCAGTATATAAGCCATCAGTTCGATCATTCATGAGGAGCCAAAGTGGCAAGACTTTATCTAACAGAGGAAAACACAGTCTCAGAGTTTACTATTCAGTGTGACATGTGAGATCTGAATCCTATCCTGTTCATGGTGAGAAACGTGGAGACATTTTTAGAAAAGAGGTGGCATGGTCAGAATCACAAATCATTTACTCGCACAGATGAGGGATTTCAGGAGAACATGTTCAGATAGGGAAAGCCAAATCAGAAACTGTTGCATGGTGCGAAGCTAGACATGAGTTCCTGAATTAGGACAAAGGGCTGGGAAATTAATGAAAGAGAGGCTATGGAGTGTGAGGAAACAGCAGAGAAAAGGTGACTCTAACATTTTTCTCTTCCTCTACTCATTTCTTGGCAGCTACAAAAAAGTAATTTGAGGTTTGTCTAAGGATTATAAGGGAGGAGGAGACATGAAAGGAAGACAAGAGATCTTTCAACCACCTGAGCTCCTGGGTCTTGCAAAGAATTCAAGAGGAAATATCAAATAAACTTTTTGAGTTTGAGAAAACTCTGTTGAAAGTCTAGAGTTAGAGGCTTGAAATATTTACCTGGGAACTTTTTATATGTAAATATCAGTTGAAGCAATCGCCCAGAGGGAGTGTGCGCATTGAAGAGGGGGCCAAGACAAGCCAGAGGAAGGGCAGAGGAAAAGTGATCAGACCTGTAGGTAAGAAGTGAAGATTCTGCGGTGCCACTAAGTCAAATAGAAGTTAATGTTTAAAAAAAAAAAAAAAAGCTCTTTATAACATTTCTAAATGCTGCTACAAGAAGACAATGTTTAAAAAATGTTTGAAGCATAACTGTAAGATTGGTAAGAAGTGGGGAAAAATGCTGTTTGTAACTATAGAAGAATAGTTTGATGCCTTCTTGTTGAATTCCTCCCTTACCTTTATATAATGATCATCTTTGTCTTACTTTACTATTGTTTATTTGAAGTCTATTTGTCTGACATGAGAATGTCTACACCTGCTTTCTTTTGGTTTCCATTTGCATGTGATATTTTTTCATCTTTTAACCTTTAGTCTATAAGCATCCTTGGGGATTAGTTGTTGTCTCTGGAGATACTTGTATCTCCCTGCAGATACTTGTATTTCCTTTTAAATCCATTCAGCAGCCTATGTCTCTCGAGTAGGAAATTTAAATCGTTCATTCGCTGATGGACTTAATATGTGGAGTACTGTTCTGTTCACCTTGTTGGCTAGTACCTTCTTCTGCCTTATTGCCTTCTTGTGCCTCTTGCATTATTGTTTCATATGAGCTCTGAGATTTAGCTTTTCAATTCTTTACACTGGCAGGTGACTACTGTGCTGATTCGTATAATGTAGTTCTGAGTATTTACTGGAAAACAAATCTGGTCTTGAAAAATTATTTTAGTGCTTGCTTGTCTGGAAAAGTATTTATTTGTCCTTCATTTATGAGACTTATTTTTGCAGGATACAAAATTCTAGGGTGGCAGTTGTTCTGTTTTGGAAGACTGACATCGGGGCTCTAATCCCTTCGGGTTTATGAGGTCTCAGCTTAGCAGTGTGAAGTTAGCCTGTGGGTTTTCCTTTGCAAGTTACTTTGTGCTTTAGCCTCATGGCTTGGAAAGTTCAGGCAGTGCAATGTCTATGTGTCTTGGTGATTGGCTATTTGCAATGAATCTTTCAGGTATTTGCTGAGCTTCTTGTACCTGGATGTCTAAGTCTCTAGCAATACCAGGGATTTTTCCTCAATTATTCCCTCAGATAAGGTTTCCAATCCTTGTGTGTTCTTTTCTCCCCCCTGGCGGCTGCCTATGATTCAATACCATTCACATAGCTACAAAGCAAATAAAATGCCTGGGATTATACTTAACCAAGGAAGTGAAAGATCTTTACGGAGAAAACCACAGATCACTGAGGAAAGTAATGACAGATGATGAAAACAAATTGAAAAACACATCATGCTTATGGATAAGTAGTATCAAAACTGTTAAAATCTCCATACTACCCAAAGTGATTTTCACATTTAATGCAGTCTCCTTCAAAATAGTAATGAAATATTTCAGATATTTAGAAAAAAATAATTTTATACTTTCTTTGGAACCAGAAAAGATCCCAAATATCCAAAGAGATCTTAAGCAAAAGAAACAAGTTTGGAAGCATCACATTTCCTGACCTAAAGCTCTAATACAAGGCCATATATATGAAAATAGCATTGTATGGGGACAGAGATAGAGACTTAGGGCAAGGTAACAGAACAGAACCCCCAGACATTAAACCATCCATGAACAGCCATCCGATCAATGACAAAGCAAATAATGATATACAATGGGGAAAATGGGGAATTAACCAATGTAAAAGAAGTTATTTCATCAAATCCTATTTGATAAATAGTATTGGGACAACTTGATAGGCAGACGAATAAACTAGGATCCTTGTCTTTTATCACTAAGAAAAATTAATCTGAGATGGTAAAGGACTTAAATGTGAGATGTGAAATCTTAAGAATTATAGAAGAAAATATTGGAAAACATCTTCCGTATATTGGCCTAGCCAAAAGATGTATTATGAAGATCCTAAAGGCAATCCTAGCAACAACAAAAGTAAATAAATGGGATTTGATTACATTAAAAGCTAGTGCACAGCCAAGAAAATAATCAAAAGAGCAAATGGACAACCCATGAATTGGAGAAAATATTCTCAAGGTACACATCCAATAAGGGATGTGTTAATCAGTTAGATGTAAATATTTCACATTTTATATCAAATCAGTGCACTGTACCCCATAAATGCATCATTGTACACTGTTATGATTTAAGAAAGAAAAAGAAAGTACTCAAACAAATCCAGCAAGAAAAAAAATCAAACTGCATTAAAAAGTAGTAAAAGTCATAGACAAAAGTTTTTTAAAAGATAAACAAATGGTTAATAAACATGTGAAAAAATAATAAACCACTAACCATCAGGGAAATGTAAATTAAAAGTACAATGAGATATCATGGTGCCCCACTTACATTAGATTTTACTAAAAACAAAATTCTAGAAATAATAGATTCTGGTGTGCATGCAGAGATAAAGGAACACTTATACCATCTTGATGGGCCTGCAAATTCACACAACCTTTACTACAGCTTTGAGATTTCTTAAATAATTAAAAGAAGTTCTACCATTTTTTTTTTTTTTTATTGATGGATGGAGCTGGAACATGTTCTCCTTAGCAAAGTATCTCTAGAATGGAAGAAAAAGTATCCAATGTATACACCCCTAATATGAGAAGTTCTACCATTTGATCCTGTAGTCCCATTACTGGACATTAACCAAAGGAAAAGAATTTATTTCATCAAAAAGACACATTCACTTAAATGCTTATTGCACACAATTCACAATTGCAAATACGTAGAATCAACCTAAATGCCCATCCATCCATGAGTCAATTACCAAAATGTAGTAATTGTGTACCATGGAATTGTAATCAGCCATGAAGAAGGATGACTTAACACCATTTGCAACAATGTGGATGGAACTGGAACCATTATCCTAAGTGAAGTGTCTCAAGAATAAAAAAGTCAAACACCACTCACGATTTAATTTTAACTAACTGATGAGCACATATGTACTTAGAGGGAAGTATTACTCAATGGAAAACATGCATGGGGAGAGTAGGAGAGCCTTGAAAACCTACCTAACAGGTATAATAAACTCTATCTGGGTGACGGACACCCTTATAACCCTGACTCAAACATTACAGAAGTGATCCATGTAACGCTTTGAAATAAAAAAATAATAAATAAATAAACTACTAGCTTTACGGCAACAAGAACAGTTGTAGTAGACTAGTGATTCAACTGTTCAAGCACCACACTGCAGAGAACTGAGGATCAAATAAGTTATGTGGTAGTGTCCTTAGGAAAATCAGATTAATCTCAATTAATGTGGTTTCGAAATTGTAAAGATTAGCAGTATGATAGCTACAAAGTGTTTGGAGGTGATATACACTTACATAGCATACATGAAAGTGTTTGTTTTTCTATATACAGTAAGCAAGTTGAGCAAGTTTTTAACTGAAGAGAAAATAATAACATATCTTTGGTGAGTAATAAAGAAGGAAAGCAAATACATGATTGATACAGCAAAGTTTTAGAAGTGTCAAGAAGAAATGAATCTAAGAACAAAAGTGTATTATTTCGCCTAAAAATAAAAATAGAAGAGATACCTTCATTTTCTAAAAAGCAAAGAAAAAATAGATTTGGATTTTTAGAAAAGATTTTATGTGAAGAGATAGAAGTTAAAGAAACAGTAATAATAGTACAATTTAATTGTAATAATATAAATTAAGTTGTTAAAAATGAGACAAGATGAAGTTAAGTAAGTGGGAGATTGAAAGAGAAGTGGAGGTCAGGAAGAGTCAGGATACAAAAGACACAAGCACTAAATGAAGTATAAACCAACAGGTGGCTGGGAACTGAAGGTAGCTGAAGTTGGAGATGATTGTTAATAGCACAAATCTGTAATATTGGTTGACATTTGTTGTAGCAAAATGGTAGCTGATTGAGTAAAGCAATGGAGAGAAAAATATTTCTAAAATCAATTTTTGTCATATGGATGAAAGAAAAGAATAATATTGCAAGCTAATCTAATTTACTGATACAAATATAGATTATATCATATAGTACAGTAGTGTATATTGATGACCAGTTATTCTTTTTGTATTTCATAATATCAATTGTCTTGAGCTCTATCAATCCTATGAAGTGATTACTCACAAGTACAAGGATCTTTTTGATGTCTGAAAACTTAACAGATCCACAATGAAATCCTTATCTGCTACCTCTACAGCAAACAAATAAAAACCTCTAGGTCAGTGCTATTGATATGAACGAGTGGCCATGTAATACACAAACGTCTCACGTTCTGTTGCTGTTTATATTCAGCTCATCCTTAACTGCTATTGAGATATTCAATTTTGTTATGTTTTCCTCATATCTGCAGCAAATTCTTTTATGTGTAACAAACAAGACTAGCTTCACGAAGTTCAAATTCTTTTTCCCTATCTGTGAGATATAAGTAACATTTTTTTGTAGATTTAAGGCTAATATTTGAAAATGAATTAACATGCAAAAATATACACATTTGATATGTGTATATAAATAAATAATATATTTATTATACTTTATATATAAATATAATACATGTCGAACATACGTAATGCAATATATGCTATATTTGCTTATACATAGTCTTATCATTTCTTTTCTTGCCAGTATCATTCTGTTATCTTCACCCTCAGCAGTGTTGTCCTGATTCAGGTGCAAAAGCACTGTGTTTCCTCCTGCTCTGCTGGGAGAGGCAATCTGCCATCTGCACTGTGTGTGCCTGCATGTTTTTGCTGGTTGAGACAAGAATACATGGCCCTGGAAACTTTCAACTCAGGGCTGTGTTCAGTGTTGTGTTCGAGAGATGATTTGGCTGCTTCCACTTACTGCGAATGTTGTGCACCTCTCCAGCCTAAGACTCTTGTAATGCAACGCAGAGCGTATAGCTATTCGTGATAGAACTTCTTGTGTCAATCCTGTGGGGTATGGGTTGTGGGGAAAGGAGAGAATGGAGAAGAAATACAAATGAACTCGAACTTCTGTATTTTGGTAAGAGTAATAAAGTTCTTTGCCTCTCACACTATGCCATATTTATTTGTATAAAAAATAAGGTAAAATCCTAAAATCTCCATGGTTCTTTACAGCCTCCACTGTTATAATCCTATGATCTAGTTCACAGGACAGTCAGATTGATATTTCCAAAAGTATATAGCTTTGTTTATTGTGTTAAGCTGTGTCTCATTAGCAAACTGTAAATATGTATTTATAAGTCTATTTCTATGTATACCTTATGTCAGGTATTTTTTGCAATATTATGGAATGCACATTCTAAACTATTTCTTAAAATAAAATGCATTATACATTGTACATGTAACAAGTATAATATAATTAATTAATGTATTGTCTTTAAATGAACAGAGTTTTACTGTGGTAACTTTAAATTTTATATTAACTATATTATTTATCCAAGTAAGTGCTTTATAAATGTAGCTAAATTTAATTTTATTTATAAAATAGTCGGTACAAAATTTTATTTATTATATTTTATTTTATTTTTCTTGTTGGGAATTCATTGAGGGTACAAAGAAACAGGTTGCATAGATTGCATTTGTTAGGTAAAGTCCCTTTATAATTGTGTCTTGCCCCCCATAAGTGTGTCACACACCTCCTTCTCTCTCTCTACTCTTCCCTCCTCCCCACTCTCTACCATGTACTAATTGTCCTCGTATCAGAATTGAGTGCATGGGATTCTTGCTTCTCCATTCTTGTGATACTTTGCTAGGAAGAATGTGTTTTACTTCATCCAGTTTAATATGAAACATGCAAAGTCTCCATATTTTTTAGTGGCTGAGTAGTATTCCATGGTATACAACACCACAGCTTGTTAATCCATTCCTGAGTTGGGGGCATTTAGGCTGTTTCCAGGTTTGGGCAATTGTAAATTGAACTGCGATAAACAGTCCAGTGCAAGTGTCCTTATAGTAAAAGGATTTTTTTTCTTCTGGGTAGATGTCCAGTAATTGGGCAATTGATTGTAGGATCAAATGAGAGGTCTGGTTTGAGTTCTTTGCGGGTTCTCCATATTTCCTTCCAAAAAGGTTGGACTAGTTTGAAGTCCCACCAGCAGTGTAAAAGTGTTCCCTTCTATCTGCATCAATGCCAGACTCTGCAATTTTGAGATTCTCTGATGTGGGCCATTGTCAGGGCAGTTTTGATCAGCATTTCTCTAATGATTAGGGACAATGAGCATTTTTCATGTTTTTTAGCCATTCATCTGTCTTTTTTAGAGAAGGTCCTTTTCATCTCTCTTTCCCAATCCCTTATAAGGGATTGTTGGGTCTTTTTATGTTACTTAATTTGAGTTCTCTGTAGATCCTACTTATTAATTTTTTATCTGATTCAAAATACGCTAATACCCTTTCCCATTGTGTAGGTTGTTTATTTGCTTTGGTGGTTGTACCAGGAGTTTCTGTACTCCTTCGCTGTAAGGAAATTTTTCAGTTTAATTAAGCCCCATTTGTTTATTTTTGTTATTGCAGTTGCCAAGGAAGTCTTCTTCATAAATTCTTTTCCTAGGCCAAAATCTTCAAGTATTTCTAATATGCTTTCTTTGAGGACGCGTTATCATTTCATGCCTTAAATTTAGATCTTTTATCCATCTAGGATCAATTTTTGTGAGTGGAGAAAGGTGGGGATCCAGTTTCAGTCGTTTACATGTGGATATCCAGTTCTCCCAGCACCATTTATTGAATAAGGATTCTTTCCCCCAGTGTATGTTCTTGTTTCGTTTATCAAAGATTAGGTGGCTGTAAGATGTTAATTTCATTTCCTGGTTTTCAGTTGCATTCCATATGTCTATTTCACTATTTTGGGGCCAGTACCACGTTGTTTTAATCACTATGGCCTTGTAGAAAAGTCTAAAGTCTGGTAGGTTGATGCTCCCAGCATTGTTTTTATTACTAAGAACTGCTGTAGCTACATGGTTTTTTTTTTGGGGGGGGAGGTTCCATACAAAATGAAGAATATTTTTTCAAATCTTGATAGTACGATGTTGGTATTTTGATAGGAATGGGATTGAATCTGTAGATTACTTTGGACCACTCAGAAACTAAAGGACGACATGAGGCTTCCACAATGATGCAAAAGACAAAACTAAACAATGGACTTTCACAAAATAAGATGAATAGAATGCCAGCACACTTATCAATTATCTCAATAAATGTTAATGGCTTGAAGTTCCCACTGAGAAGGCATAGACTGGCTGGTTAGATTTAAAAAAAAAAAAAAAAACCAAGCTGTCCATTTTCTGTCTTCTGGAAAACACACCTAGACTCAAAGGATAAATTAAAACTCAAAGTTAGGGGACAGAAGACAATTATTCAGGCAAACAGAATTCAGAAGAAAAGAAGAGTTGCAATCTTATTTTCAGTTACAAGTGGATTTAAAGGAACTGAAGTGAAAAAAAACCTGCAAAGATGGACATTTCATATTGGTCAAGGGAAAAATACAACAAGAAGACATTTTAATTCTAAACATGTATGCACTCAACTTAAATCCTTCCAGATTCTTGAAGCAGACCTTAATTAGTCTGAGTAGTATTTAATCCCATAACACCATAATAGCAGGGGGACTCTAACACTTCTTTTACGGAGTTGGAAAGATCCTCTAAATAGAAGCTAACCAAAGATACAAGGGACTTACATGTGGCCCTAAAACAACTGTGATTCATAGATGTATATAGGACACTCCATTCCAAAGCTGAAGAATACAAATTCTTCTCATCGGCCCAAGGAACATTCTCCAAAATTGATCATATCCAAGGACACAAAACAAACCTCAAAGAATCAAAAGAATTGAAATTTTACTTTGTATCTTAGACCACAAGGCATTAAAGGTGGAACTCAACTCCAAGAAAAATGCTCAACCCCTTAGACCACAAGGCATTAAAAGGTGGAACTCAACTCCAAGAAAAGTGGTCAATCCCACTAACACATGGAAATCAAACAACCTTATGTGAATGACAGTTGGATGCAGGAAGAGATAAAATAGAAAATCATTAACTTCTTTGAGCAAAATAACAATGAAGACATGAGCTACCTAAACCTGTGGGATACAGCAAAAGCAGTCCTCAGTACAAAATTTGAAAAAATATGAATTCTATTAATTGTATGTAACAAAATTTTATGTAGAAATTTGTATATATTTTATAATAAACATTTTTAAATAAAAATACATTTGGCTAAAATTTCCCTTTTGCCCTCTATCTAGTGACTTTAGGGACACACCTTGTATTACTTCATAGCTATCATTTGAAAAAACAATCCTGCAATTACACTTAGCTTACAATGTAACTAATTTAAGTTTTATCTTGATGTAATTTGAACATGACATATAAAATTATTATCTCCTAAATGTTAGATGTGCTATTGTAATTTTCTGAGATGAATAATGTGTATGTCAGACTTGGGGTCTGATTTCCTTACATGAATCAATCTGCCATAACTAGGAGCTATCAATTATTCCTTCTTGGAGACTCAAACTTCTAGACCCACAGAAACCAGAATGAAAGGGCCAAAAAGCAATTTTTAAGTGTGTTATTTGGTGGGCGTTAAAAGATACTCAGTTTACTCTTCGATTTGTGAACACCTACATATAGATTATGTAATTAGACAACTATATACCTCAGTAACTGACTAGAAACACATATCTCATTTTTAAAATAATAATTTAGTTTTAATGTATAATAATAATGCCATAAAAATTATCCATAACTCCTTCTATCATTTTTTTTTTGCCAAGCTCTACTGAAATTGAACCTCTGGAATATATATATATATACACACATACATACATACACACACTATGACTCTAATTAATATAGAGTAAAATATATTGATAACATAAATATAGTGAAATGGTGATTATGGAAAAATCATGAAGGTCAGAGAAAGTGAATTCAAATCCATACTAAGTAATTATTATTTAAAAATGAACTGCTGGCCAACAAACAGTGCAATAGCACCAGCAAGATTTGTGTCCTGATACCAGGTTTCTTTTCTAGGTGTTGTCACTCCCAAGGACAGGTCTGCCTGCTGTCATGAAGAAATTCAAGGCTTAAAAAGCAATACTTGACAGTGGCTCACCTCTGTAATCCTAGCACTCTGGGAGGCAGAGGCGAGTGGACAGCTTGAGCTCATGAGTTTGAGACCAGTCTGATAAAAGAAAGACCCCTGTCTCTACTAAAAATAGAAAAACTGAGGCAAGAATATCACTTGAGCCCAAGATTTGGAGTTTGCTGTGAGCTATGATGCCACAGCACTCTACCCAGGGTCACAGCTCGAGACTCTGTCTCAAAAAAAAAAAAAAAGTATATAATATATTTATATATACATTTGATTAGGGGAATCTGCTACCCAGCCTGGGTAAAGTTTCAGTCTTCTGCTATGCAGGATTTATATGTGAGCATAGTAAAGAACATACTGTGCTGCAGAGAGAATTTGGAAGACTGAAATCCATGGAGTGTCATCCTGCCCGGTTGATTGCACAGCACATCTTTTTCAGAAGAAAAAAAAAAAAAAGAGTGGCTAAGCGTTTATATGAATTGAGATGTTTCCAGTCATTGAAACTATATTAATCTTTAGTCTTCCCCTGACATACTTCTATCAATCCTTGATTCTGGTTCTCCTTTGCATCTAGTGAGTCCATTAGCTCCTAACAAGCAGGTAACAATTACATGAATTGTATCATGGATATCCTCCACCATAGCCACTCTTCCTGTTTGAGACTATCACACATTGTCATTTATAAATTAGTTTAGAAAGATATAGAATTTTGTGAAATAAAAATAGCAGTGTCTCAGGCATGGAAAAAGAAACACCATATGTAGTCTCTAACAATTGGAAGCTAGTCTATGGGCATCCATAGGCACAAGAGATGCAAATGTTATTGGAAATCAATAACGAAGAAGAGGGTAGAAGGGAAGACTAAAAGCCTATCTTTTAGTGGTGGGCACACTAAAAGCCCTAATTTAATCCCTATAAGATGTATCTATCTGACAAAAAAATTTGTACCCCCTTAAAATTTTGAAGTTAAAAAAATACATGTGTACCTAGGACTGGACAAATAGAAGAATCCTGTATATATATATGGACTCGATTAGGGAATGTGCTATATATATAGCAATATCAAGAAGCATCCATTATATATATTACGTTGATATATACCATGCTTCTCAAAATAGCATAGGTAAAAGATGAGAACAGTATGGGATAGGTTTGAAAAATCCTGAGCAAGCTACTTTGACTATGAACTATTATATTATTGGGTTCATGTGTTTTGTTTTGTTTGTTATTCTTCTCCCAAACCATCCTCTGGTGCCTTTCTTGCTCTGTTCTGCTGGAGGTGACACCTATGGGTCCTACCTCCCACAATGTATAATATACAGGCTTATTATTCAGATTTGCCAAATGGAAGACACTGGTAGGATTCTGAGGACAGTGGCGCAAGAGTTCAGGGATTATGTAACTTTTCTCTCTTGCTTTTTATTTTTTAGAGACAGAATCTAGCTCTGTTGCCTCAGGCTAGAGTGCCATGACATCATCAGCTTACCTCACAGAAATGTCAAACTCTTAACTGCTGGGTTCAAGCGATCCTCCTGCCTCAGTCTCCCAACTAGCTGGGACTACAAGCTCCCTCCACAAAACTTGGCTTACTTTTCTACTTTTAGTAGAGATGAAGCCTGGCTCTGGCTCTTGCTGATCTCTATGGGAGCTCACCCAATCCTCCCACTTCAGCCTCTCAGGGTGATAGGATTACAGGCATGAACCACCACTTCTGGTTGGAGATTTTGCAATATTTTTTTCTGACCCACCTCAACACAGTTCCGCGAGTTGCAGCGTGATTCTACAGCTATAGTTTCTAGTAGAAGTGCTATTTTCGGAACAGCTTCCAACTGGGTCCTTGATCCTTCCTTCGACATTTCGGATCTATGTATTCTAAAGAGCCCCTAGAATAGTGAGAGCATTGCATCTCACTATTCCTTGTTGGTTTATTTACTTCTGACCAAACCTTCTTAAATACTTGCTACATTAAATTATCTTTGCTTCTTAATTAATTTTAGAACATTAAATTCTTTTGTGTGTCCATGCTGCTTTATGCTGATATCTTGATTATTACGTTGATTTTGCCAACATCATCACTGACCATTCAGCTAATGAATGGAAGTCCCCAAAAGATGTCCTTTACATCATAAACTTCAATTGAAAGAGTTAACCAAGGAAAAATTATGCAATACTCTAAATATGTCCAGCATTTAATATATTTCTCTAATAATATTATTTGATATGGCTATAATTTTATGGTAGTTATATTAACAAGAGAGGTAAATCATCAATGTATAATGTAGTTTAATCCATATCACTTATCATTCTTAATTAGTGTGTGTTGTTTTCTTCTCACTTATAAAAACAATTTTCCTTATAGGAATGGAGTGCACATATGGCAGTGCTAATAAATGAGCAATTGCAGTGTGCTAAAGCAACAAGAATACATTGACTTTCTCCCAAACATGTGTTCTGTTTTATGTACAAGATTCTGGTAAATCATTACTGAGGCGACACCATTTGCATAATTACAAAACTACAGAATTCACTGGGAAATATTTGTTTAGCATGCAATTTTTGGAACATTAGAACATACTGGAAATTCAGGAGAAATCATGCCAAATTTTAAGCAGTATGAAAGAGTAGCAGAGCTGTGATAGATACTAGTAACACTTGCCTTAGTAATGATACCTAAAATCACTAGTACAGGGACTGATAAGAAGAAAGATGATCTGAGGTGTCACAGAGTCAACATTAAAAATAGAGCTCACTTTTGCAAATACTGACAAGGAACTTAACAAAATGACAAGTGCCCAGTCTCATCTCGTTTATTTATCACAACAGAACTAAGATGTAGCACAATTATTAGGCTCATAATTTGATGATAATAAGGAATGGAAAAGATGGAAAAATGAAAAAATAAGTGAAGGGGGAGGGTTTCTAGTTCTTCCATCCTGTCAGTGCAGAAGCCACAACCTTGTACTAGCCTCAGGTCACAGCTGTCATTTACCTTTTCATTTTTATCTTTTTCACCAATTATTCTTCGCTGCTTCCTCTCCAATATTTGTAAACTGCTCTTGCCCATTTCCCACCTGGAGTTGGAATGCGATGAGATGAATCACCTACAAGCTTAACACGTCTTCACTGCCCAGTCACCCTGCTTTTAGGATTCCCTGTGCAGCCAGTTCAGATTGTCTAGTGGTTACTTCATGATTATAATCACCCCCACTCTTATATCCTCAATTGTTTTTACAATAGATAAATCCTGCTTCTTTCTAAAGCCAGTCCTCTCTCTCTGCTGTTTACTCACCTGACAAAAACAAATATACAAAGAGTAGCTAAACTAAAGCTTAAACCCAGATTAACTTTCTATGGCTCCTTACTCAAAAATTCTGCCTAAAGTTCAAGGTAGATTTAGAAAAGATACAAGCGGCTGACTCATTTCACCCCCAAACTTAAACCCCCGTTTGTTTTGGCTGCTGCCTCACATCTTTCTTATAAAATAATAGCTCCACTCTCTTCTGTATCACTTTTTCTCAATCATCTTATCATCCTCCACCAGTGTCAGTCTCATTCTACTTCAAGGAGAAAATAAAGCTGTTTTAAAAATTTTATAATAGTGCCATTTTTACTTATACCTACTTACTCTGATATCTTTGTACTTATAAAGGATAAGGTTCTAAAGAAATCACAGCACTTGTTCACCGTATCTCAACACCTCTCACCTACTCAAGACATCTCTCCTAAAATTGTCTCCTGCTCCACACACAATTTTTAAATAGCCTTTGCGTTATATATAGTCTACTCTACCCACCTCTTAGAGACTTCGCAAAGGCCTGTGTCTTGGTGACCATCACCACAATGAAGAAAAATTTCTATCACTCCAAAAAGTTTCGCCCCTTTTCAGTTTCCCCCAATTTCAGCACCAGGCTTTTCCTTCTGTGCTTTCTGCCACTGGGAATTAATTTTTCTAAATCTTAAATATCGCCGCCCCCCCCACAATGAAAACAAATAGTTCGTAGTCATTTGTTGTATGGTTTTATTTCTCCGTATATTTTTGATCTCCCTGTGCTTTTCTCTGTGTATCAGTAGTTTGTTTATTTTACTGATTAATACATTGTATTGTAGGGCTATCCCACAATTCTGTACCTTTTCATGGATGGATGAGCATTTAAGTTGTTTCCAATTCTTATCTGTTACGAATAAAGGTTCTACATTTTTCTGTTGGACAGTTCTCTGTATTATTTTTAGGTTTATGTACATACCAAGGAAAGGATATTTGGGGTCAGCTGAATTTTACTTGTGGCTTTGTAAGAAATTATAAAACTATTTTCTGATGTGACCACAATATTTTACCTTCCCACCAGCAATGTGTAAGCATTATATATGATTCATAGCAATGTCACCATTTATTACTGTCAGACTCAGGCTTTCAAATATCAGCCAATCTGTTTGATGTGTAGTGCTATCTCATCACGGTTTCAATTTGGATTGCCTTGATTACTACCTGTATTTAACTTTTTTGTTTGCATTTATTGGGCAAGTACTATCTGAGTTTCTGTTTGTGTTTACTGGGAAAGTACTATCTGAGTTTCTCTAAAAAATTGTGGTTCAAAGGAGTAGGGCACTGGTCCCATATACCAAATTTGGTGGGTTCAAACCCAGCCCCTGTCAAAAACTGCAAAAAAAAAAATTGTTTTCTTCTTTTGATTATTTTGCAAGCTGTCTTTTTTTTTTTTTTTAGGTTCCTCTCAACTTTTAGTTTTTTTATTATTTTATTTATTTATTTATTAAATCACAGCTGCATACATTAGTGCAATCAAGGGGCACAATGTGCTGGTTTCATGTACAATCTGAAATGTTTTCATCAAACTGTTTAAGATAGCCTTCATGGCATTTTCTTTTCTTTTCTTTTCTTTTTTTTTCCCCAGTGGTAAGACAGAATTTATTTACAGTAAAGAATGCAAGCTGTCTTTACATCATTAAAATGCAAGGTCTCTTTAAAATATATTTTCCTCTAATCTGTTATCTGTCTTTTCATTTTATAAATGATATCTGCTGAGGAACCTAAATTTTTATTTTACTGAAATTCAATTTATTTTCTTTTGTATTTCATATGTTTTATTGTCTCCCTAAAATTTTTCGCATACCTACCACAAATTTCCAAACATATTTTTCCTCCACAGTTTCCTTCTAAAATAAATGTTTGCAGTTTTAGCTTCCAGGTTTATGTTTAGCTCTATGGGTCTATTGGAGTTGTTTTTTGTTTATCGTGTGAGGTAAGGATCACATTATAATTTCTCCATGCATATCCAGTTCCTGCATCATTATTTGCTGAAACATATTGTTTCTCCACTGAAAGAATTTGGTGCCTTCTTCAAAATTATTTAAAATATACGCCTGACTCTGTTTTTCTGCTCCCTGGTCTGTTCCATTGATTGTGTGTCTATCTTAACACAACAATCGCACGTGCATGGTGGTATAGCTTTACAGTAAGTCTTCTAATCAGCTTCACAAGTTCTCCAACATCGTTCTTTCTTTTAACATTTGTTTTGGGTAGTTGTGATTCTTTGCATAAGTCACCGCACTAAATTTGACAAAACTGTCTGCTGGGAATTGGGATGAAATCTTATTGATTCCATAGATCAATTTTAATAGAAGTAATATGTTAACAACACAGATATTCCACTCCATTTATTTCTGTGTTTATTTATTTGCTCTGAGTGACATTTTATAGAATTCAGTGGTTATAAACATGTTTTGTTAAAGTCATCTTAAGTATGTCCTGTGGGGTTGAGTTATTGTATGGTAATTTTTGAACTTTTTTTATTAGTAGTATAAATCAATTATTTTTATATTAGCCTTATATAATGTGATCTAGAAATAAATTCATAAATTCTAGTATCCCTAAGATTTATATTCATATTCCATATCATCTGTAAATAGAAAGGTTAATTTTTTCTTTCCATATCTTTTAGACTTCAAATCATTTCTTGCCTTATTTCTCTGACTATGTCCCTCAGTACAATAGGAAAGAAGAGTGGTAAAAACATATATATTTGCCACGTTGCTGAAATTATAGATAATATGTTCCAGCTTTCCGCATTAAGTATAGTGATGACTATACATTTTCCTTTTTCATAGATCCTCTTTATCAGATTGAGAAAATCTCTTCTACTTTTAGTTTGCTGAGGGTTTTGGTTTATATGGGTATGTAGGTTTAATGATGAATGAGTGATAAGTTTCTTAAAATGTTTTTTCTTCACCTATTTAGATCATTGTATACATTTTCTTTGTTCTGAAAAGATGGTAAAATACACTGATATATTTTTGAATGTTAAACCAAACATGTGAATTTGACACACCCAATTATTATATATTAACATTATATATTACTAAATTTAATTTGATATTATTTTGTTTAAAATTGTAGTATCTGCATTCATGGTAGGGGAGGGGCACATGGTTGTTTTCTCCATCCCCCAGCCAAAGGGGCAGTTATGAAGCATATTTAAGACAACATTAGTACGGCTAAACTTTTCAACTCTCTCTCTCTCTCTCTCTATTATATACATATATATAGTTTATATATTTATACAAAATGTTAATTTATACCAAATGATATATGTCAGTAGATATAGAGAGGGAACCAAAATTGTACATGCATTTTAAGAAAGGAAAAAATGTACTACAATTCTACTACTTAATCGCTCACATATGGATAACAAAAAAATGAATACAAGTCATTTTGAGCACCTCTTGTAATTGCAAACGGGACTTGAGTGTTACAATTTAAGTACAGTATTTTTCCTTTCTTAATCTGTATTCATTTTTTGGCCATCCTCTGCATTTGTAATTTTAAACTCTTATGCCTCTAACCCATCTCCTTATATTTTAAAACATATTTCTTTATGACGACTATGATTAGATATTTTTCTCTTCCCAATCTCAGTTGCTCTTTTCCTTGAAGTTTAGAACAATCACATTCATGTGGTCAGTGACACATTATGTTTAAGTAATCATCTTGCGATTTGTTTTCCATCTGGCCTTTTCTTTCTTTCTTTTTTTTTTTTTTTTTTTGTAGAAACAGAGTCTCACTTTATCGCCCTGGGTAGAGTGCCGTGGCATCACACTGCTCACAGCAACCTCCAGTTCTTGGGCTTAAGCGATTCTCTTGCCTCAGCCTCCCGAGTAGCTGGGACTACAGGCGCCCGCCACAGCGCCCGGCTATTTTTTTGTTTTGCAGTTCGGCTGAGGCCGGGCTTGAACCCGAAACCTACGGTATATGGGGGCGGCGCCCTACTCGCTGGGCCACAGGAGCCGCCCGCCCTTTATTTTTGTATTTCATCAAATCCTACTGTGGTTTGAGCGCCAGATCTAAGTGCATTTACTTCTGAAATAATTCACCATAGTAAACTGATTTCAGGTTTTAATTTTAGAAGACAAAAAATAGTTTTTAATAATCCCAAACTAGCTATCTTTGAGAAGACAACAGATTATGATTTTACAAAGAGCAAATCCTAAAAATTATGCAAGATTCATCATTGGCCCATGGTATTTAGAGAAATGAAATATACCCTCCATTTGAATTTAGTCTGAAAAGTGTAGTTGGGATCTAATTCCTATCCAGTTTGGAATATCCATCCTTCTGTAATCTTCCAGAACACTCATAGAGAGACCAGCAGCACAGCCCTAGGGCAGGGCCACAGGAGGGGATTTTGCCCACATGATACTCCAATTGTGAATTTTGCTCACCATGGCACAGGATGTACCCCCCACAAGATCACCCAACATCAAAGCATTTCAAAAGGAGAATAATTTGCTTCAGCTGAAGTATAAAATTTCAAGCCAGGCTTAAGGAGCCTAATGTTCTTAATGGTCTTATTCAAACAATTACTTTGGGTCCAATTAGTTCATCCTGCATTCTTAAAATTTGGCCTTGAATCTCAGTATGCATGGACCTGCAAAAAGTATCATTTTTATGCATTCAAGACAAATTCGTCACAGACCTTAGTAAAAAATTATGGGCATCGCCAGACTTTCGGGTTTTCACAGTTCACAGAAAAGACATCTACTTTACTGAACCCATCTTCCACAATCATTCCACAAAGACAGAGTTTTCAGGTCTCTCAACACGCAGCAAACCTGAAGGGGTAGAATGCCTTGCCTTGCAAGTTGGGAAGTTGTTAGGCAGCAGGGTGCACAGCCACCCAGTGGCCACCAAGCTGGCTGGCAGCAGCCTTTCTCGCAAGTTCCAGCACCCTTTTGCCCTAGGATCAGCCCCCGCAGATGGAAGAGGCAGGCCGAGGTCCTGGAGTAAGGCAGGCATCTCCAGCCAGCTGCCCTGTGCGCCTGGAGCTTTGGTCACCTCATCCATAATGACAGGTTCAGGTTCTAGAGAATTAAATTCTCCCCGCAGTAGCCTGCATGGCTCCAGGAGCCATGGGGAGTTAGGGCCCCCCTGTAATGACCAGGTTCTAGTGCTATTTACACACACCCTCTCATTACCCGCACTCCTCTGGGGGTCTAGCCACTCCACACACTTCATATTCGTGTGTGTGTTTAATGCAGAATAAAACAAGCCACGAAAAGAGTCAGATATCTTTGTTTCATTCTACTAGCTTGACACGGTCAATAAAATCTTTTAGACTTCCAGGAATGGACCCTGCCCCGGCGACCCAATTCTCCCCTGAACTCCGCTGGCTCAGAACATTTTTTTCCAGCTTCCACACCTCCAAATACTTCAAGTGACCTGAGAGGCTGGGTTCCCCCAACTGCATGGGACAATGGAAGGAACTGATCAGATCCCCCTGACCCCGAGTGGGGACCCGAGCGCGAGGCTCGCGCTCTACTCACCGAGGAGCCGGCCCAGAACGGACAAGAGTTCTTCACCTGCGGGGAGCTGCTCAGCGACAGCGCCCCGAAGCTGAGCGCCACCATGCAGCAGCCCAGGATCAGCTGCAGCAGCCCGAGCGACAGCAGCGGGCGGGCAGGCAGCAGCGCGGAGCCCGGGGCGGCCGCGGCTGCAGCGGTTGCTCGGCGCGAGGAGAGGGCGGGCGGCGCGGCCAGCACCCCGGGGGCGGGGGCGACACAGCGAGGCCGCGCCGGCGGCTGCAGAGCGCCCCGGGACCAGCGCGGCCGCAGCGGGGGCAGCGGCGGCTCCTGCCCGGCGGTGGCCGCGGCGCCCGGGCCCCCGGCCTGCGGCCCGCCAGAAAGCCCGGCCACGGGGCAGCAGGAGCCCGGGAGAACCACAGGCAGGGACATGGGCGGCGGGCAGGGAACGCAGAGCAGAGCCGAGGACGCCGCGCACTGGGCACCGCGGGCGGGCTCCCAGGGCGAGGGGGAGGGAAGGAGACGCGCGCCGCCCAACCACTCGCCGCCGCCCCGGCTCCCGCCGGCCGCACCCACCTGCCGCCGGGCGGGTCCGCCTCCGGCTGGCCCGGGCGCACCCTCGCTCCCACCCACGCGCACCCTGCGCCGCGGCTTCGGGGGTCACCGCCCAACCTGCGCCTGCTTCCTGGGGTCCAGGAAGGATGCCCTCCTCCAAATGTTTAAGTCAGTCCCTCGGACGGCGAGGGACCCCGCGGGCAGTGCGCGTCGGAGCTGGCCGCCGATGGTTCTAAGAGTGCGTCCCCACCCGCTGAGCTGGGGCTGGAGGGGCGCGCAGGGGAAGCCCCGGGCCGCCCCTCGGGCCCTGGCGGGCCAGCCGAGAGAAGGACCGGGCCCGCTTTATTGAGAAGGAAGCCCTGCCTTAAACTTTGGCCCGACCCCGTCTTCCCCCAGAGAGGGGGATGCCAGAGGAGGGGCGCGGGGCGACTGGAGGGGAAGAGGCGTGAGCCGAGGACTTCAGGAAGGACCAGGCCCCGCGAAGTTACCGCTTGTGCGGCGGGGGACCTGTCCACTCCGCATCCGCGTGGGCTTCCGGCGCTGACCGCGCTGCGGCTGGGCCGCCCGGAGAGGGTGCTTTCCCGGCTCCCCGGTAAGAGGAAGAATGACCGGACAAAGTTACCTCGGAAGTGTCCAGCATCCATCCATACAAAGGAAAAGTGCCCGGGAGGGTTACACTCGCGGGACTCCCGGCTTTGACTCACGAGCTATGTAGCGGGCATCGCCGGGTGGAACACAGAATCCCCAGGCTTCCGAGGAAATATCCCAAGAAACCCTAATCACCTTTGGTAAATTGAGACATCTTTAGAGCTTCTTAAAAATGATTCGCCTTTGCAAAATGATTTCCCCTAATAATATTACCCTTTCACCTTGTCAGAATTTTAATGCGTACCAAGTGTTACACATAAAATGATTACAATGGATATTTTTCCAGGTAAGAACCAGAGCAGCGCCGCTTTGCAGTCCCAGTGTTTGAAAGCTTGTGTTTTCGGTAAGGTGGGGGTAGTTAACATCGCCTGCCCAATAAACCAAGGGAAATGTGTATCAGTTTTTATGCTCCGCTTTCAAGGGCTGTATTATTTTGGTAATTACTTCAACCTACAATGTGAGGTTTTCCCAATACGCATGTATTTACGTAACACTTTTTAAATTATTAAAGTTCTTATGAGTAATAGTCCCTAGGATTTCCTTTACAGACTGTTCTCAGGAATAAACTTCAAATTCTGGAGGGAAAAGGAGATGTCTTTTACAATACATGTTTAAAGTCTACTGTTTCATGCTCTTTTAAAAAACACCTTTTAGTATATGCTTTTAAATAGCAGATGATGTTAAATTAAAAGCTTCTTGGGTTCTGAGGTCATACCCTTTATTTTATATACAAGCTTAAAGGTATTTAATTTTTCAGCGTGTATTACACCATGCCCTAGAGTAAGTCTGACTGAGTCTTAAGAAATTCTTTCAGCTACACAAATCTATCCCATTAGCCAGTCCTTGACACCTGAAACGTGTGATTAAAAATGTATTTGTGTCTGAGAATGTTGGTATTAGAATTCAGGATGTCCTTCATCCCTTGGGGGTGGTTATGACTGGAAAGGGGACTTGGAGGGCGCTGGTAATGTTTGTTGATTTGGGTTCTAGTTACATGGGTGAGGTTCATTTTGTTTTGAAAATTTGTGGAGTTACACTGATAATTTGTGCACTTCTCTCTATGTATTTTATACTTAAATACTTTAAAGCATTTCTGAGTACTGCACTCTTAAAATTTTTTCAAGTCATTTTTCCTATGTAGAAACAGTCAATAGCAGATGTTTGGACTGAAATCCATACATGGTTTTATCTAGTAACTTATTTTATAAGGTCATTAAACTTTTCCAAAGCTGCTAATTAAGTGTTGTTTTGCTGTCATTTTCTCTTTTTTTTTTTTTTTTAATTGGCCACATTTATAGCTCTGAGTTTCTTTTTCTACCTACCATACACAGGAATTTTTGTAACTTTGCCCAGCCTTTCAGGTTCCATCAAATGGCACCTCTAGTATCTGGGCTTGGGATTTTTGTAAACCAAGCTTCATTCTCTGCATCCCCTAAACATTGCTTACAATTAGTCTTTAGTTATACCTGGTCAAGCTGTATGTAACTATGTTCTCTTAGGATGATTTAGACCCATTTGGGGGGGGGGACTTTAAAAAAATGAGGACTTGGGAAACAGTTTGGCAATTCCTCAAAAAGTTAAATATAGATATATCATTTGACCCACTAATTGCACTCCTAGGTATACCCCAAAGAATTGAAAACATATCCACACAATCACTTGTACACAAGTAGCAGTGTTATTCTCCATAGCCAAAAAAGAGGAAGCAACCAAAATAAATCAAGTGGATGAACAGATAAACAAAATGTGGAATATCTATCTAATGATATAATTTCATTGGTACAAAAGGAATGAAGTACACATACATGCTACCTCATGGATCTTGAAAATATGCTTAGTGAAAGAAGACTGTCACAAAAGATGACATAGTATGTAATTCCATTTATAGGAAATGTCTAGAATAGACATATTCATAGAGACAGAAAACTTACTGGTTGCTTAGGGCTGGAGAAATGGGGAAAGTGGGAGAGGGGTGATAACTAAAGCACATGGAGTTTCTTTTTTAAGGTGACCAAAAAATGTTGCAAAATTGTGGTAATGATTACACAACTTTCTGAATATACTAAAAATCATTGAGTTGAATACTCTAATGGGTGAAATGTATGTATGGTATGGGAATTATATCTCGACAAAAAAGTGACCAAAAAGTTTAAAAATAAATAAAGTGAGGAAGAACCTGTGGAAAACTTGACCCAGATTCTTCTTTAATGTAGGCAAAAGTTCAAGGGAACAATAGCTATAGTGTATTGTTTGGTGAAACCTGGCTGCCAGTTTTCCTCCTGATCAAAGCAAATTTCCAAGGAGGTTCTATATACTTCCTAGGAACTCTTCTCCCCCATTTTCCACTCTCTGGACTTAGAACCTTCTCTGCTGAGGAGTTTGGGGTCACTCCTCAGATATTTTTGGACACCTTTAATTAAACTCCTCAGTGCCTTCCCATTTCTCAAAAAACCCAGCCTGTTTGCTAATAAGGAAGGTTGTTTCTGTAGAGTGGGAGCTGCACCCCTCAATCCACATTCCCTAGACATCTGCTTCAAACTCTCATATTTTACAAGAATACAGGAGCTTCTCAGAGTTAAGGCCCAGTGATCTCAGCTAACCTGCAACTCTGGAGCAGCTTCTCAAACTCCTGCACAGACCACAGGGCCGGGGAGGAAGGTCGGGGCAGCACCTGGCATGAAACAGGTTCACACACTTCCCCACATGCCATGGGGCAGACACTCTGGATTGGAGCCCCACAGATTTGCATTTCAACAAACAGAAATAAATATTAGTACATGGTACTACACATACTCCAGAACTTTCATACAGAAATACTAAGGAACTAGAAGCAGCAGGATTTGGGGGGGGGGGGGGTTGGAAGGGGGATATGGCTTGAAAGCAAGCTGACATGGAAATGTGTCAATGGGGAGGGGTTTTCCTGGTCCCCAGCCAAGAACTGTTGCCCAGATGATTTTTAGGAACAGGAAGAATGTAGACCCCCAAATTCTAATGGAAAGGGAACCATATGAGGAGCCAGCTGTTCTGGGCTCTAGCCCTTCCTGCACTCGGACCTCTTGAACAAGTCAGGGGCTTCTTGCCTTCCATTGCTGCTTCTGTAAAATACAGTTGTGGGAGCCTGGGCCATGAAATCGTCTGGATTTCTCCGGGCCTGCAATTTGAAGTTCAGCCATTCTCATCCCCATGGTTTCTCAGATGACCAGCAAGAGAACAAGGACTAAGGAAAGCAGGTGAAGTAGGATGTGGAATGTTATATGTTATTTACAGAGCCCGAATACCCAGGACAAAACTCCAAACGATACACAATAGTGTGCTATTCCAAACATTCGGGCCTCAAGTTCCTTAGTCTCAGGGTTTTTTCATGGGGCACTGTGTTCTCTGACAAATCACCTGGGGATAATGGATGAATAGCAGCAGCAATCATAACATTTCACTTGGCAGAGAAAGGGCCGTATAACTTTTACTTTTAAATTAAGAGAGAAAGAGTAAAAGAATGAAAGAAACCCTGAGCCAAGCTGGGCAAAGCAGGCTCTCTGTGTTTCTGAAATAATAGTACAGATTGGTTGTTAAGGATTTAACAATGCCTCTGGCCCCAGGACAAACTTACTTGTTAAACAGAAGGGCTGCAGCCATGCTTTTCTTGTTGTTGAAATTAAATACTTACAATGAAAATCCCAAAAAAAGACAGTTCACGCCAACTGCCCTAAAAATTATTCGTAGCTGGGCAGGGCAGCGCTTGTGGCTCAAAGGAGTAGGGCACCGCCCCATATGTTGGAGGTGGTGGGTTCAAACCCAGCCCTGGCCAAAAACTGCAAAAAAAAAGAAAAAAAATTAAAAAAAATTATTTGTAGCTCATAAATTTATAGGAGACGAGTCATACATGTATGTGTAATAAAGTGTGTCCTATGAGTATGTGAGAGAGAGAGAAAGTGTGTGTGTGTGTGTGCAACCCTGTGATATCAGAACTTCCTGCAGTTTCAAGTTTCTGCAGAAGTCAAAGCTGAAATTCACCTCTAAGTGAAGACCACGTCTTTGTTCTGGGGAAATGTCTTGACTAGGTCTTGCAGTTAATCAAACACAGAGCATATACTCTTTGAAACAGGTATAACAACAAGAGAGGTTTTCTTGGAATGGTGTGAGCTGAGTTACCTGTCCCCCAACTAGTTCCTAGTGGCGGATATGCTAATATACAAGAACTGCAGAGCGGTGAGGCCTGTGCAGATACATTTAGTAAAACTCCCCTGAGGTTTGAGACACACAAACTCTCCTCTAAAGCCACGTCTCAGAGACAAATATTCCTTTCTCAGGTAGGGCTTTCAAGTCCGTGTGTGTGTGTGTGTGTGTGTGTTCTTGCCAGCAACTGTTCATGGAAGGGAGAACCTTGGGTCCCCCATGATAGAAGATGGCATTCCTGCCAGTCACGCTGAAGGATAAACAATAGGAGGACGTGGTTTGGGCTTGGCAGAGCGCACACAGGCTGCGCTAGAGATATTCCTGCCTGCTGGGTTTTTCAAGACTGACAAACTCTAACTGTGGGAAACGTACAGATTACACTAAATTGAAAATGACTTAGCTGTTGGCCTGCTGAAGGCCACAAAGCCACCCAGGGAGAACGTGATGGGGTCTCCCCTGAGAGGAGAGGGCGTAACTGCTGCTAACAATCCTGACAGAGGTTGCTTCTGGAACAGGGAATGAGAACTGGGGTAAGCGAAGCTTAGGAGGTAGGAATAACCTGGGTCTCCTGGCAATCCTAGCCACTGGTTTCAGCAGCCTGCTAGTCCGGGCATTGTGTAGGTTATTTCTAATACAGTAGCCCTATCAGACAGGTCTTTGTTTAACTAGGCCAGAAGAGAAGAGAAAGGATCAGAGGAAAAGTACTCATGTTTGAGTTTCTTGCACCCATAGTCCCTATCTGCTTCTCAGCCATTCATAAGGTGGCAGAAAAATGAGCCTGCTGTCTAGGCAATTCCGTGGTACCAAATACAGCTGATTTTGATCCAAGAAAAATCCTTCCTTCCTTGGTAGCAGAAGCGATTTCTGTGCACTAGCCTTTTACCCCACCCTCCATCTTGTTCTAATTTAATAAATTGGCATCCTGACATATACCAGTCTTCTGTGACAGGCTCATTTTTACTTTGGGACATTTAAAACTATCATTCAAAGAGGAAGGAGAGGGAAGGGGAGGGGGGAAGCCAGGAGGAGGAAGGGTATTTGGCGGGCCTCACCTAAGGTGCATACTACAATGGTACATTTCGAAACTATTGAGAATAGAGTCTAAATGTCTTACCACAACAAATAAGCAAGCAGAGTGATGGTTACATTAATCAGTTCAATGTAAGCATTCCACACTGTTTATCAGTTCTGCACATTGTACCCCTTAAATGCATTAATGTGCACAGCCATGATTGAATAAAGAGGAAAAAAAAGAATCTAAACTTGCCATTCACTTTGTTAAGAACACTTGGTCCCCACGCCCACACCCACATTTCTCTGGGACACTCCTATTCATTCCCAGGCTGCAGATTGAGCCCATCTTTGCTCAGGGAGTCCCCTGCACATTCCCACCCCCGGGTCCAAGAGACCAGGGGAGGTGTCCTTGAGTCGTGCCTTACATCACTCTCTGCTTCCCTCCCAGCTCTCGCTGCACCATATTCTGATTGCCTGATTTCTTGTTTAGTCCTGTTGAGACTCCAAATATGAGAGACAATCAGTAAAAAATGGGTAGGCGCTCTTTTTGTGGTGTAGTCAAGGCATAATCTTTTTGAAACACTGGAGGACTCCTGTTTCTGCTCAGCCCTGGTAGTGGCTGCTCATAAGAATGCATAAATAGCTGTGCTATAGAGAGAGCTGGTGGCACCGACCCTTCTTGCCGATTCTCACAACTAAGTCTACCTGAAGAACATCTTAGACTTACTACCTGAAGAACATCTCCCAAACTGTAGGTTTGGTCAAGTGGGGGTTATGTTATCTGTTCAGATTCTTTACATATCAGCATGAATGGAAGGCACAGATATTTTTCCCCTTGGAAGCAGGGATGCAGCCTGCCAGGACCCTCCACCTGTCATCATTCTTCCAGACTCATCCACATAATGACAAACAAGAAAAGGCAAATCCTCCCTCTTCCATCTGGTGAGAAGACACGTTGGAAGGACCATAGTTCAGCTCGGCTCATCTGCTATTCTTCAACCAATCCATGAGATAAGGAGGATCAAGTGCCCAAGAGGCTATTCTGAGTCACATGAGTCACATTCCTACTTTGTGTTTAGGAAATAGAGCCTGTGTCAGAAATGGAGAGAGGAGAATAGAATGTGATGGCCAAACAAAACCCAAAGTGCTTCCATACTACCATACCTTGGACATAAGGTATGTCCATTTGGTGTCATTGTGGTTGGCTATCAGTCTTTCCTGCAGTAAAACTGTCATATCCCTCCTTGAGGAGCCACCACCCTGGTCACAGAGTCTGATAGGTCCCTACTCCCTGCTGACCACCAAGAATAAATGAGCATACTGTCTTCACTGGCCCCATTTCCTGGTACTCTGGACTTTAATTTAAAGAAGGATGAATCCTTGATTAAGGAGAAAGAATATATCTGATGCTACACATATCCATTACTCAATTCTAGAAAAATGTGAGCCAGAAGGGAACCTCATTTCTAAGCATAAGATCAGGGCTCAGGCAGAGGAATCTCTGTTAAGAATCAAATTAAACGTACTCCTTTAGAAACACTGCCTTTTAAAATCATAAAGGATTACATCTCAAGGACATTTCAGACATTATCAAGACAAAAATTCCCCAATAGTTCAGAAACCTTTTGGACACCATGTTTTATCTGAGAACTGAATTGACAACGCCTCATTTGGATATATTTCCAAAGGCATTCAGGCATGTTCATAACTGATAAAAAATCATTTACAAGCTTTGTTAACTTTAATGCCTGGGATCAAGACACTACAACATAGGTACTCTTATGTGATAGGAGTACTCGAACCTTAACAACAGACACACACAGACCGGAAGAACTCAACTCTGAGGTTTATACACAAGAGAAATGAGCACTTATGTCCAAGAAAAGACATGCAGGAGAACGTTCCTGGCAGTTTTTCCATAAGGGTGTTCCCAAATGAAACAACTCAAAAACCATCAGCAGGAGATGGATAAATAAAATGTTATATTCATATAGTGGAAAACTGTACTACCACGAAAAATGTTCTGCTACTCTTGATGTGGATGAAACTCAAAATCATAAGATTGATTGCAAGAAGACAATCACAGAAAGGACATCCTGCATGATGCCTTCCTTGGAAATTTTAGAACAGATAACCCTAATCTATGGTGACCACGGTTAGAGTGGTAGATGGCGGTCTTCGATGGGGGGTGAGGGAGGTGCATTGACAGGGAGGGGATAACATGAAGGAATTTTCTGGGGCCCTGGAATGTTCTGCATTTTCATATGGGTGATGGAGTCCTAGATATATACAAATGCAAAAATTTGTCAAACCACACACTAAAAATTTGTGAGCATCTCTGTATGTAAATTATAACAACCACAACAAAAAAGCTAGGATAAAAGAAAAAGTTGGGAATGCTTTTATTTTTAAATAAAATATTACATTTTAATTAAGAGGAAAAACAAAACATAAAAAAATCTGATCCTCCAGCTTAGCGCCTGTAGTTCAAGAGGCTAGGGCGCCAGCCACATACACCAGAGCTGGCGGGTTCAAATCCAGCCTGGGCCTTCCAAACCACAATGACAACTACCACCAAAAAATAGCCGGGCATTGTGGTGGGTGCCTGAATCACTCAAGCCCTAAAGTTTGAGGTTGCTGTGAGCTGTGACGGTACAGCACTCTATCCAGGGCAACAGCTTGAGACTCTGTCTCAAAAAAAATCTGCTCCTCCAAGGGGATTTGACCAAGATCAGACCCTCCTTGACAGAACAAAGATTGTCCCTCAGATGGCTGGATCCCTGGTCAGAGTTGTTTCTGTTATACCACACTGAGGTCCTACATGTCATACATGTTGGAGACACAACTCCATTCCAACGTGGCCAGCACGGTGACTTCTGGGCCCTTATGGGCACTCTCAAACCTAGACACCGCATATGGCATAAAGACCCTTGGGGCCACACTGATGACTTAGAGGCAATATGGTTTGGGGAAAGAGCTCCACATGCGAATCTTGGTTATACTACACCAGGGCCTTCGCACCTGCTGGTCTCTCTGTCTGAAAAATTCTTCCCCAGACATGTCTCACTCTATTACTTTGTTTACTTCATAGAGAAACATATTCTGACCTCCTTATGGAATGGGTCACTTCCCCTATTTCTTCAATCCCTATCCCTTTATTTTGGATTTCTTCTTACTACTTCTTACAATCTGACATGGCGTTGTTTGTTTATTATGGTCTTCATGACAATAGGACAAATGTAAACTCCATGAGGACCAGGGCTCTGTGCTGAATAATCCTATATTCTCATCTAGAGTGGTATCTGGTAAATAAGAATCAACGAACTTTTACTGAAAGAATAAACAAATGGTCTTCACTTTTTCTTTTATTTAGAGATCATAGATAAGTCACATCATTGCAGTGGGCTTGGAGTGTTTCCATTAATAAAGGTGGGATTAGGGAAGGGTGGGGTGGGACTCATCCTAGTTTATGTCCAAGGGCTCTCCAGCTATCACATGTACTTCTAAATGCCAGCAATATATAGATCTTTGCTCTCCTCTTGATATCATAAAACAGTTCTTTGGTCTCCTTTGAATAGGAATATACTGACTGTAAATCATTTTCTAAGAAAAAAGAAAGGGGTGTTTGTGTGTGTGCATGTGTGTGTAAGTGAAGCTGAAAGAGAACCCAAGGCCCCAAAGCCCTGGTGTCAGGCTACCTGTCACTGGAATATCAGGTGTCCCACTCACAGAAGCTGTGTTACCTATCAGCCTTGGAACTCTAACCCCAGAGAGCAGGAACCTTGTCCCCTCCTCAACTCATAGCTTCTACAGCTTAGGATATGATTAAGGATGAGCTTAACTAAGAAAGTCTTTTGATAGGACTGATGTAACTACCAATCAGACTGTCTTTACTGGGATCAGGAGGGTTAGCAGAGATGGAAAGAATGAATGGGTGTGGGCAGGGCATGGAGGGGCCTGTTTTTCAGCAAGTGGTGGGTAAATGCAATCTGGGGGAAACCTCTGAAGACCTTGGAGGCCAAAATCTTAAAATAAAGCTCTTAACCACAGACTTTGTACCCAGAGACCCAATGGCAGCACAAAGTGTGGGGCTAGAAATGCCGAGTGGATTTAACTGAGAGTTAAATCTGGAACAGCTCCAGGAGGCAGTGGCTTAGGGAGAAACCACATAGGACATTAAGAACCAGAGGGGGCAGAAGATAGTTACTGGACACGGACATCTCCTAATGCTTGTACAAGATCAGGAGCATCATCTCCAATAATACCACCAACAACATGCTGGGCAGTTAATTTTTAGCCATTTAATGGTAAAGAACTTGAAATTCAGAGACACAGAGCAACTTCCTTAAAGTCAAACTGCAGATCCACAAATCTAGGCCTTCTGACTTCTAATTCCTTTTCTCTACCAATACTCTACACAATGATTAGCATGCAACTTAATCTCTGATCAGAAAAGCACAGGGAAGGGTCTTTGAATGGCTTAATTAGTTTATTTTTTTTTTATTTTTACATATACATGTGTTAATTAGGTTTCCACTTTTTGCCTTCACAGAATTTAAAAGGCTTAAAATTTAATAACAATAGCAATGTTTAAGATAAGGACTAGACACAACTAGAACAAACAAACTAGATCCCATACATCAATGGGGAAGAGAGATGAATAGAATCCAGTAAACACTTGCAAAAATGCTCATCATCCCTAAGTATTAGAGAAATGCAAATTAAAACCACCCTGAGATACCATCTAACTCCAGTGAGAATGGTCTATATCACAAAATTTCAAAATTGCAGATGCTGGCACGGATGTGGGGAGAGAAGGGAACACTTCCACACTGCTGGTGGGACTGCAAACTAACACAGCCTTTTTGGAAGGAAGTATGGAGAAAGCGCAAAGAACTTAACTTAGACTTCCCATTTGCTCCTGCAATCTCATTACTGGGCATCTATCCAGAAGAAAAAAAAAAAACCTTTTATTATAAAGACACTTGTCCTAGGCTGTCAATTGCAGCCCAATTTACAATTACTAAAATGTGGGAACAGCCTAAATGTCCTTCAACTCAGGAATGGATTGGTAAGCTAGGATATGCATACCGTGGAATATTACTCAGCCATCAAAAACAATGGAGACTTTGCAGTGTTTGTACTAAATTGGATGGAGGTGGAACACATTATTCTTAGTGAAACATCACAGGAATGGAGAAGCATGAATCCTATGTATTCAACTTTGATTTGAGGACAATTAGTGACAATTAATGACACAGTAGGGCATGGGGGAAGGAGAGAGCAGAGAGAGAAGGAGGGAGGGGTGAGGGAGAGAAAACAAAAAAAAAAGAAAGAAAATAGTGACTAATTCTCACATAAATTGGATTCAATTTTGACCAAATATTACTTAAACATTAATTTTTAATTCAACTTGTTAATATGTTGTTTATGGTATTGCATCCTCACTTATAAGTAAAATATGTTTGTAATTTCCCTTTATAACAATATATTTTCAATATCAGATGTGTCCAGATCAAGTAGAATGATTTTGAAATATTTCTTCTTTTTCTATTATCTATAAGATTTGGCATGATCTGTTTTTTGAAACTCTCCTTTACTTTTATTTATATAATATTAGTTGTCTATTTTTTGAGACTTTGGAAAAAAAATAAGAAGTTAACTGATGACTTCATACTGAGCCTCAGAGTCAAAGCACTCTATAATGTCTTATTTGACAATGTAAACGTTACTTTCTTGGCTTTATTATTACTAATATTGCTTGATATTTCGATGCAGTAATCGTCTGTTTTCTTTCCTGAACGTATTTATCTTCATTCATTCTTTACGTGGCTTAATTAGTTTAAAGAAGAGATCTTCGATCCTGCCTGCTTGTGCCACTCTCAGAGACTACTCTTGGCCCTATCCCAACCATGTCCCGGTCAGGGCTGTGCCAAATTCCTGCCTGGTCTGTCTTTCTGTCTAGAGATTGGGTCTGGGGCTGGCACCTGACCTCAGGACACGCTTCACCGCCTCTCTTATGGGCCACAACAGATCTGTAGGAGGATAGTCTGAAAAGAAGGATAGTCCTCCTAATAGTTTCTAAAAAAAAGAAACTTAATCATATTCAGCATCCATTCCTTGAAATCAAAATGACCAATCACAAAAAGAACACATATTGCATGATGTGATTTATATGAAATGTCCAGAAAAGGAAGGCAAATGTATGAAGACAGAAAGTAAACTAATGGTTGCTTAGGGCTGGGAGGAATGGGGAAGAGCTGAAAGGTACAGGAGTTCTAAAATTATTCTAAACTTGACTGTGGTGATGGTTGCACTTATCTATGCATATGCCAGAAACAACTGACTGGTATTTGAGGGGTTTGTTCTTTTTGTTTGTTTTTTGTGGGGTTTCTTTTGTTTTGTGTTGTTGTTTTGTTTTATTTTTAGTTTGTTTGTTTGTTTGTTTGGAGACAGAGTCTTACTTTGTCACCCTTGGTGGTGTGCCATGGTGTCATAGATCACAACAACCTCAAACTCTTGGGCTCAAGCGATTCTCTTGGCTCAGCCTCCCAAATAGCTGGGACTACAGGCACCTGCCACAACACCTGGCTATTTTTAGAGACAAGGTCTCACTCTGGCTCAGTCTGGTCTTGAAACTATGAGCTCAGGCAATTCTTCCACCTATGCCTCCCAAAGTGCTAGGATTATAGGCATGAGACAGGGTCTTGCTCTATTGCCCAGCCTGGAGGTCAATAATATGATCTGGGCTCCCTGCAGCCTGGCACTAACTCTTGGGTTCTAGTAATCCTCCCACCTCAGCCTCCGAGTCATTGAGATTACAGGTGTGAGTCATCAGGCCCAGTCAATTGTGTAATATCTGAACTGTATTTCAATAAAACTATTCGAAATCCATTCTGGTTTTTAAATTTCCTAATAAACCAAGTGAGATAATTTCTTCTTTTTTTTTTTTTTTTTTTTTTTTGTGAGACAGAATCTCACTTTGTTACCCCAGGTTAGAGTCCTATGGCATAATCCTAGCTCACAGTAACCTCAAACTCCTGGGTTCAAGCAAGCCTCATGCCTCAGCCTCCTGAGCAGCTGGGACGATAGGTGCCCACCACCACATCCAGCAAATTTTTCTAGTTTTAGTAGAGACAGCATCTCACTCTTGCTAAAGCCAGTCTTAAACTCCTGAGCTCAAGAAATCCACCTGCCTTGGCCTCCCAGAGTGCTGGAATTATAGGAGGGAGCCACCTCACCCGACCACAAATTCTTATTATATTGATCTCAAATTATCTTCGAGAGCCTACAAAATAGTTTTCATTAAATTTATAAATAAGCATAAAATATCTATTATCACTACTTTAAATAGCAATGACGAGTTTTTCAAAGGAGAATAATTGTCATAGTTTCAAATACATGACTTATGGTTGGGGGAAAAATAGGATAACATTAAGTATCCAGAACATGAAAGAGAAGAATCCATCAAATTCAAACATCTTATAAGTTACACAAAAGACATTTAAATATCATAGGTTCTCATCCATTTCCAAGTTAGAATGGGGGGGAGGGGAGGAGGACATTTCTGTCTACACGAAAAGTCACATAAGTGCAAAACCAACCAAATGAAAGAGGTGGGCCTTGTAGACTTTGTGAGTAGGCAGAGACTCAAGCAGGTGGATAAACTGATCTAGCTGATCATCTGTACTACCCACATTTCTTTTTAAGTTTTGAAGCCATGTCACAGAAACTTAAAAAGGTAGTATCAATAAGGTGGTGGTGTCGACATCTGGGCATCTGTAGGTCCAAATCTCACAACCAGCCATACTTTCCAGACTTCACACAGTTAACTAAAATGGGATATGATACCATATCTTATCTATTTGGGATATTATTACTTTACTTATCACGAAGAAAGACTAACTGCTATCAATTAATAGCGAGGTGCCAGTCATCGAGTGTAACACACATCCCAGTTTCAGAGATGTGAAAAAAGTACATTCTAGGATAGATGAAACTTCATTTGTGGGTAAGACTCTTGTAACCCTAAGAAAATTCAGAATTAAGTCTTCTGCATCCTCTGGGGTTCTACTGGTGGGGACAGTTTTCATTTGAAGAAGAGTTTACATTAGGTCTATAAATTCAAGGGTATCAAAACCATGGTATTAATATTTTGATGTTTAGAAAGACTGCATATATTTGGTATTTCATGTGTTTGTAATATGGAAGAGAATTTGACCTAGTAGCATGACAGTCTTGTAAGTCTGGTTTACAATATACAATTAAATAACTGCTAGACTTACAATATTATGTAAAAATCCTATGAAATCCATTCCCAGTATCAGAGCATCTTTAAAAGAACTCGAGGTTCTCCTTCTTTATAAGGTTAATTTATTATTTTATATTAATTATTTACGTGCTCAGGAAGACTTATTGTTTGGTCAAATGATCAAAATACTTAAGATGAAAATCAAATATATTAAATTGATTAGGTTTGAGAGTTGAAATAGTTTAACTGAGTTTTTAAAAAGACCAAATAACATTTAAACAGCCCTTAAAAAGGGATCATTAACAATTACCAGAGTTATAATTAGAATGAAAGTTCTGTAAGAAGTAGAGCAATAACGAATTGAAATGAGTTGTTTAAACCCAAAGTAAATTTCTGAAGAGTCTTTCTACAAATAAAATCCACCCTCATTGTTACAATAAAGCTCACACGAACAGTTTGGAGGGCACAGGGCTCCCCCTGGCCGATCAGAGACCTGGCCTGGAATTTTCCAAACTGGTGCTAGGAAATAGAGTTGGTTTTCTCCGGTGGTGAGAGCTTGGAGTCTAGTATCTTGTGAGCTTTCTCTGGCTTTGTCTTGGGATATATGTGGAGGAATCTACTTACACGGAGAGTGAAGGTGACAGGCAGAGAGAGAGTTCGGTGGCCTTCAAGCCCTGGTTCCAGCTGTTCCTGAGGTCCAGATGCGTGCCACACCTCCTGCGGTCCAGCTATTCAACTTTTCCTTCAATTACATGGGCTGCCTCACTATCTGTCTAGCAGATTCTCCCTTTCTGTCAACTGCGATTTAGATTTCTGCCTCTGGCCACGCAAACATTTCAATACTCCCAGATACCCTGATAAATTCAGGTGTGAGTTATACAGTAGGAAGACCCCAACTCACAGAGGAAGAGCTGTGTCACCAGCTATGTCTATGTCACCAAGATGTTAATAATAACTGGCCTTGGGAAATTCTGCTGTAAGGGAAAAAAAAACTGTTAACAGTCACAGATAAGAATGGCAAATATTATATGGGATCTGTTCAGGTTCTAGGCCTGTTCAGAAACAGTTACAGAAAAAGGAGGGTATAAAAACGTGAGAGTGGGCGGCACCTGTGGCTCAAAGAGTAGGGGGCCAGCCCCATATACTGGGGGTGGCGGTTAAAGCCCAGCCCCGGCCAAAACTGCAAAAAAAAAAAAAAAATTAATAGTATATTTAGAGGAAGATACAACCCTACCTTAATCTGTAAATTCTACTCTTCTGTGGGCCTAGAGAGCAAAGATAATGTGAATTGGGGAAAGTTCTTAAAATTATGTAAGCTCCAAATCTCTCATCTTTAAGACTGAAGTGGTAATTCCTGCCCCACAGGGTTGTAAGCATTAAATAAATAGAAGGTACCTTCCCTACCTTTGGGCATGACTAAGGCAAAGGACTCAATTGATTCAAAACTCACTACAAAGCTCCAGTAATCAGGACAGAGTGGTACTGGCATGAGGATAGACAAGCAGATCGATGGAATAGAATGAGCCCAGAAATAAACACGTGTGCTTATGGTCAATTCAGAGTCAAAAAGTCTGAGAAGATAATTCCATGGGAGAAATAATAGTATTTTTAACAAGTAAGGAAGAATAGTCTTTCAACAAATGGTACTGCAATAGAATGAAGATGGATCCTTAACTCACATGATACACAGAAATTAACTCCAAGCTACTTGAGTTACATAAGCTATACAAAATTAACTTATCAACCTAAATGTAAGAGCTAACAGTATACAATCCCTACAAGAAGACATAGGAGTAATCTTCAAGACCATGAATTAGGAAGACAATATATTCTCATAGAAAAGTCCCTCAAAAAATTGAAAATAGAATTGCCTTATGATCAAGCAATTCCACCTGTGGGTATATTTCCAAGGGATTCAAAGCAGGGCCTTGAGAGATATATACCTAGATTATAGATATATACCTATGTATACCTAGATTCATAGCAATGTTATTTACAGTAGCCAAGAGGCAGAAGTAGTCCAAGCGCCCATCAATGGATAGACGGATAAATACAAGGGCATATTACTTGGCCTTTAAAAGACAGAAAATTCTGACACATGCTACAACATGGGTGAAACTCAAAGCCCTTATACTAAGTGAAACAAGCCAGTCACAAAAGGACAAATATTGTATGACGCCACTTATATGTGATGCCTAAAGTAATCAAATTTATACCAACAGAGAGCAGAATAGCAATTACCAGGTGCTGGGGAAACCAGAAACAGGGACTTCTTATTACTGTGGTTTAGAATTGAGTTTTCTAAGATGAAAGAGTTCTGGATGTTGGTTGCATGATAATATGAATGTACTTAATACTGCTGAACTGTACACTTACAATGGTTGAGAGGATAAATTTTACATTTTACCACTATAAAGATTTTTAAATAAAAATTCAATGGGTATGGAACAGAAGCCAATAAAGACTATCTGTCCATTTCTCCCTTTCTCCCAGTTTCTTTCCCCAAAAGTGACCAATATTCAATCTTTTCTAAAACTTCCTTTAAAGATCGGTTTTCTCTCCACCACACATCCTCCTTCAGGGGCACTGGGACTGCACATCCCTACTCACTGGAAGTTGGGGATTGTTTTGACTTGACCTGGCCAGTGAAACATTACTTTGGGCTGGACAAGGTGAGGCTCCAGCCAGAGGATCATTTGACGTCAGGAGTTTGAGACCAGCCTGAACAAGATCAAGACCTAGTCTCTACCAAAAATGGTTGAGAGGATAAATTTTACATTTTACCACAATAAAGATTTTTAAGATTATTTATTCTTAAATATAAGCCCAGTGTGGTGGAGCGCTCATGTAGTCCTACCTACTCAGGAGGCCGAGGCAGGGGAATCACCTGAGCCCAGCAATTTGAGGCTGGAGTGAGCTGTGATGACACGACTGTAAGCGATATAAGAGCCCAAGGGTCTGTCTCAAAAAAAAATCACTTTGTAACGGATGCTTGTAAAACCGATGAATGGATCACCATAGCTTTTCATTTTGCCTTGACAATCACGAAAGCCCAAAGATGAAGCCTCCGTCAGCCCAATCCCTGAGTGACAATGAGATTAAAGTCCTTTCCAGACAAGCAGTGTCCCAAAGTGTTAGAATCACAGGAGTGAGCCCCCACCCCGGCCTCAGGGACCTAGTTCTAATGCTGCCTTCATTGTGAACACCATCCTCATCTCTTCTAGACTTTTTTTGAGACTGAGTCTGCCTACGTCACCATTGGTAGAGTGCTGTGGTGGCACAGCTCACAGCAACCTCAAACTCTTGAAATCAGGCAATTCTCTTGCCTCAGCCTCCCAAGTAGCTGGAACTACAGGTGCCCATCACAACGCACAGCTATTTTTCTTGTTGCAGTTGTTGTTTTAGCTGGCCCGGGCCAGCTTCGAACCTGCCAACCTCAGTGTATGTGGCCAGCACCCTACCCACTGAGCTATAGGCACCACCCTCTCCTAGATTTTCTTAACAAATGCATAGAAGATAATAATGTGTGTCAGTTTGCCTGAATGCTATAATCAATTACTATATACTCTGTGACCTCCAAGAACAGAAATCTATTTGCTCACAGTTCTGTAGGCCAGAAGCATGAAATCAGGTGTCAGCAGGGCCAGGCTTCCTCTGAAGGCTCTAGGAAAGAAGCTTCCTTTGCCTCATCTTCCGGAGGCTGCATCTTCATGTGATTTTCTCCCCCCGTGAGCCTGTGTTCTCTTCTGTCTCATGTAGGGACACTTATTAGATTTATGGTCTACTCAGAAAATCCAAGATGATCTCATCTCAAGATCCTTAACTTTATTACATCTGCAAAGACTCTTTTCCAAAAACAGTCACCTTCACAGGTTCTAGGGGTTAGGACGCGGATGTGTATTTTGAGGACCACCACGCGAGTGACGACAGTATGTATGAGGATCACTAAGAAAAGCTGCCAAAGAAGCACATGGCTTGAATGTATGTTACAGGTACCACCAATATGGCATAGAAAGAAGACAAAAATAAACCATCTCCAGCTAAACAGTCCCTTCCTCCACTTGACAGCTCCATATTGACAGCTCACCTGGGAACAATCTCAGGGCCAATAAGTTGGCCAGGGGACCTTTATTTTTTCTCCTTCTCCATTAACGCCAATGTGTTTGATTAAATCCTACTCCAAATTCCTCCACATCCACTTATAAGGCACCTCATAGAATTAACTGTGTCGAAAGAGTTCTTTTCTTAGGGCCTCATTCTTCTTTGAATGCCTGCAACAGGGAAGCATCCAGAGTGTCTATTTTTTAAAAAACAAACTGGGGAGCAGTCACCTTGTCTTTCCAAAGAGGCCATACTGTGTTTGGCTTTTGCATTCCGAAAATAACATAGAAATTTTTGGAGACAGTCATGTGGCAGGGAACTGAGAGTTGGAATGCAAAGCCTTCGTGTTTCTTGGGGAAGGTCTCTTGAGTACTTCAGTAGTTGCATTCCAGCATCACAGGGAAGCTGGAGAGGGGCGGATTCAAGGAGGAGAGTGTGAGAGGAAGGCCTGGCCTCTCCTGGAACAGGCCGAGTTTGGTCATGCCCTGGAGAAGTTAGGGTGCCCTACAGGAGGTGCTGCCTCCTCTGCAGTCGGTGAGGCTACGTGGGGGGAAATGGTGTCTTTGCCAAGGTCTAATCAGCAGTTGCGTACAGCCGTCCCAGACACCCACCTGAACACTGTTTTATTCCTCGCCCTCTGCCCTTAGAATTTCACAACAGCTCAACGTTGCTACTTCACCTAGTGGCAAGTGCTATTTCTTCCATTCTCTTTACTACCGCAGTCTTTCTCACCCTTGAAAACTGGATAAAGCACAAATCAAAAGCCTCTTTATTCTCTTCAGTTATTACCAGCACATGACTCAGTTAATTCCTCCTTGGGCAATCCTTCATCTTACCTAACAACAATTCAATCCCAGTGTTCCCTGGAGTTGTTTGGATGCCATGGGGTCATGGTCACAGTCTATCCATGGAATTGAGGCCTAGGAAATTCACATGAAATTGACCTAGGCATAGGAGATGGGGGTTCCACATTTAGTCCTAAGTGTAAAGTGAAGGAGACACCAAGGCACAGGTGTCTCCTCAGCAGTTGTCCGGCCCCTCCCAGGAGATTCTT
>CAUYON010110645.1:0-10515 GCA_963573935.1 Arctocebus calabarensis | reverse complement strand
ATAGATAAGGGGTTATTTATTTTTTTCTTATTGATTAGTTTGAGTTTTCTGTAGATTTTTAGTTACCAGACATTTGTCGGAAGCATAACCTGCAAAAATCTCCCATTCTGAGGGTTGTCTGTTTGCTTTACTTACTGTGCTCTAGGCTATGCAAAACTTTTTAGTTTGTTCAGGTCCCAGTAGTGTATTTTTGATATTGCTTCAATATCCTGGGGTGTCCTCCTCATAAAAAATTCACCCAGGAAAACTCCTTCAAGAGTTTTCCCTGCACTTTCTTCTAATATTTTTATAGTTTCATGTCTTAAGTTTAAATCTTTGATCCAGTGAGAGCCTATCTTAGTTAATGGTGAGAGGTGTGGGTCCAATTTCAGTCTTCTACAGGCTGCCAGCCAAGTCACCCAACACCATTTGTTAAATAGGGAATCTTTTCCCCACTGAATGTTTTTCATTGGCTTGTCAAAGATCAAATAGTGGTAAGTAGCTGGGTTCATCTCTTGATTCTCTATTCTGTTCTATACATCTATCTCTCTGTTTTTGTACCAATACTATGCTGTTTTGATCACTATAGATTTATAGTACAATCTCAGGTCTGGTAGCGTGATTCCTCTTGCTTTGTTTTTATTTCTGAGCAATGTCTTGGCTATTCGAGGTTTTTTCTGATTCCATATAAAACATAGTATTATTTTTTCAAGGTCTTTAAAAGCTCTTCCCTATTTTGAAAACAATATTTAAACAATAATTTGTCCTTTATGAGTTATCTACAGGGAACCAAATGGGCTTAATTGACCTTAGGGATCTGGGCCCTTTCAACCTTTCATAAGTTGTAGGTTCAGATGGGAAGTCATCACATATGTTGAGAGCCATTCTGCGTCCCCCCCTTTCCTGTGGCTAATATTTGCACCACCGGGCCCTGCTCCTGATAGGCATATAATTTGTAGCCTATTCTACTTCATACATTATATAAATCCATAATTATGGTAACTTGTACACAACTTAGTTAAAAGGAGACTCAAATTAAAAACAAACAATGTTCACTCAATGTGTACCAATGTAGCACAAGTCAGTGAATTGACAGACATCCTAGAGCAGAACAAAAATACCATAGATACCAAGTATTAGATCATTAAAATAACAAATAAATCAATAAACAATTCCCTTTATACTCCAAAGATTATACTGATAAGCTGTGAGGAAAATTAGGCATATGTAATGACAAATAAGTGCTTTCTTAGTTTTTCTGGAGCCGATTAACTGCCCAATGTGTTAGGATGTGCCATATACTTATTATTAATTTTCTCCTTTTGATGATATTCATGACATCTGTAATCATTATTTAACAGATCCAGGTGCAAAATATTAGAGAGAGCCATTAGTAGCTTTTGATAAAGGAAACTGCCTTAATTACTTAGGAAACCAAGCCTTAATTAGGAAATTGAAATGAATAAAAAGAAGAAAAATAATAATGTAAAACATCCCACCTGCCATCTTTTGTATCCTTCTGGAAACAGGAAGAACTAATCTTATTCTTAAGATGCAAAAGTATCCTTTCATGAGACTCCAACTCTACCAGGTGCTGTCCATTTAAAAAAAATCTCAGTGATGCCTCAAAGACATCTTTGAAAACCACTCACTATAGAAGCAATTCTGATGTGATTTCAAAGCTAGAGAGATACATTATCATGGAAACAGGATCATGGTTGATTTGAATTTCATCTGTTCCTGCTGCTTATCCCATCCCTGTGAAATGATAATGCCCCTTTATGATGATGTTAGCCTTTTTTTGCCTTACTGAAATGTATTGTTAGAAATAAAATGTGATGATTCTAACTAGGAGTAGCAAAGGCACATGAAATCCTAAACTACAAAGATTCCATGTTCCTAGATGAGAAGAACTTTCTTACTCCATTGAAATTCTTTCTTTAGCTATCATTAAAGCTATTAAAGCCACAGTTTATAAAGCAGAGCAGAAAGTCTTTTTATTGATGCTTGATGTGGTAATCAATGGAGTTTCTAAGAGAGTGATCATCAGATCACTGCAAACAGTTATTAGATAACAGAACCATATTTGAGTATCAGATTCCCTTGAAAAAAATTGGTTAAAGGACAAACCTAAAATCTTGAATGTTGTACACAGCATAACAAATTAGTAAGTTTACAAAGCAATATTTGCTATGTGTCAAATATATAGTCATGGATTAATGAGTAGTAATGCAAGAGGGTAATTTCTGATTTTGAATAAAAAGAAAAGGTAGGGAGGCATGTGTCTACTGTACCATCCTAAATGGACTTTGCACAAAAAATATTGAAAATAGGGCTTGGACCCAGTTTGGATTTATGCCAAAGTGAATTTGGCCCCAATAAAATGCTGCTATTCAGGCTTCCAGTGGATTTTTAGGGTCATACTATGGAATATAAAAGGCCTCAAGTATTGCTATGTTGAAGATGGTAGTAATGACATGTGTATGTATGGCAGAGGGGGGCATCATTTCCCTGTCTTTTCACTTAATCTAAATGTCAGTGGATTAATCATTTTATTTTGACACACCACTACTTAGTTTCCTAAATGTGTTAATGCACAATCTTGGTTCCTCTTCCTCTTGCTCATTATTTGGCTTCAACATGTTTGTTTATTTTATTACTCTTATAATTGTACAGACAATCAGAAATCTTACTCTTATTTTATGAGCCAAAAAGATCAACAGCAATAAAAATTTAAATTGCTATTGAACAGAACAAAAGATCTTACCCAATCTCAGAATATACTACAAAAATAACATAATCAAAGCAGTATGATACTGACATAAAAATAGGTCTAAATGCCAGTGAGACAAAATAGAAAACCCCAAAATAAGTATACACATTCATAGTCAATTTTACAAAGGTGAAATGGACACACAGTGGGAAAAAATGGTTTCTTCAATAAATGGTGCCAGGAAAACTGGATATCCCCCTAAAGAATAATGAAATTGGACCTCATCTGATACTGCACACAAAAATTGGCTCAAAATGGATTAAAGATTTAAAGTGTATTACTTAAAATCTTACCACTTTATGGAAGGTAGCATAAAGAAAAGCCTGTTTATGATATTAGTTTAGACAGTCAAATTTTGGAGATGACCCCAAAACATGGAAAACAAAAGCAAATATAAGTTAAATAAAAAGCTACTGTATAACAAAAGGAAGCAACCAACACAATGAGGAGACAGACTGTGGAGTGGGAGAAATGTTTGTAAATCATACAACTGGTAAGAGATTAATATTCAAAACATATAAGGAACTCATAAACTCAACACCAAGAAAGCAAATAACCTGATAAAAAGTATGAGCAAAGGACCTCAACAGACACCTCAAAAGAAAAAAAGAAACAAACAAACAAATAGCCAGAAAACATAGTTTAAAAACCTCGACAACACTAATCATTAAAACAATGCAATTGAAAATCACAATAGTTACTTTTGAAAAGAAAAAAGATAAACTTGTAAGGATGTGTTAAAAAACTTTGTGGACTCTTAGTAGGAATATAAATTAATATGTCTGTTAGAAAATAATACAATAGGGAAGTTCATCAAAAAATTAAAGAAAAAACTACTATATCATCCTAGAAAATTACTTCTGGATATATATCTTAGTGAAATAATATAATTATATTGAAAATATATCTGTACTATGTTCATTGCAGCATTTCACAATAGCCAACATATTGAGTGAACCTGCTTCTCCATCAGCAGATGAATGGATAAAAAAATGTGATTAGATAGTGTATATATGATATATACACACATATATGTATATTACATCTATACACATATACAAATGCACACAATGGAGTAGTTTTGAGCCTTAAAAGGAAAAAAGGAAGGAAATCCTGTCATGTCTGACAATATGGAGGAATCTGGAGGTCATTATGCTAAGTGAAATAAGCTAGACAGCGGAAGACAAAGACTGTATGATCTTACTTATAAGTGTAATCTAAAGAAGTCAAATTCAGAGAGGCAAAGAGAAGGATGGTGGTTTCCAGCACATGGAGTTTGGAGGAAATGGGGAGATTGTGCTCAAATGGTACAAAATTTTAGTTAAGCAAGACAAGGTAGTTCTCGAGAGCTAAGGTATAGCATGGTGACTATTGTTAATAATGCTGTATTATCTACTTGAAATTTTCTAAGAATTTAAACCTTAAGTTTTCTCAGTGCACACACATATAAGAGTAACTGTACATTAACTAGATACGTTAGTTTGTTTGTAGTAAACATTCCACAATGTATTTCAAAATATAACATCACAAATGCAAATAGATTAAATTTTTGTCAATTATACTTTAATAAAGCTGAGAAGAAGAAAAATGCCCTGTACTAGAAGAAAGGGGACACAATTTTATTCAGCCAATGAAAAAGTAGAAGTTGCAGTTGTAAAAAAGGTCAAAAGATTAGTGATAGAAGTTGCTGATGACAATGTTCTTAAGAAAAATGTTAACTAGTAACAATTCAGTGTCCAAGAAAGCATCCCTTATTTACCTGTGAAGATAAATTTGTCTTCATTTTGGAAGAATTTTAGGAGAAAACACTTGGAATTGTCTATTAATTGTTCATGGGTCCATGTTTTTGAATTATATGTCTCTTGGCTCTATTATAGAGTATCGATGTTTTCTGAACCTTTTCTCCTAACTTTCAAAGCTAAACTTCAGCTACTAGGTTACTGATCTCTAGTCTGGGTTATTTAGGGTTGTCTAGAGAAAGAGAACCAATAGGGTATACCTAGGGATTAGATAGATAGATGTAGGTATAGACATATTAGCGGGGACTTACTGGGGGAATTGGTTCATGTAGGCTCTCTCATGAGGCTGAGATGTCCTATAAAGTCCATCTGCAGGCTGGAAACCCTGGGATGTTCATAGTACAATGTGTCTCAGTCCAAGTCTGAAAGACTCAGGACCAGGGAAGCAATGGTGTGACTCTAGGTATTAGGCCAAAGACCTGAAAATGTGGGGGCCAGAGGTATTAAGTCCTGGAGCCCCAAGGCCAGAATTCTTGGAGTTCTGATATTACAGGGCAGAGTCCCCACTCCAGGAGAAAGAAAGAATCTTTTTCTTCCCTTTTTGTTCTATCCTGACCCCTAATCAATTGGATGATGCTTGCCAACACTTAGTGTGGAAGGAGGAAACATCTTCCCTACTCACATACCAATCTCCTTTAGGAAGACCCTCACAGACACACTCAAAAGTAACACTTTGCTAATTCTTCAGGTATTCCTTAATCGAATCAAATTGACACCTAAAATTTACAATGACACTCTCTGGTCAGGATTGCCTATGGAGATTATTGAACTGACTTTCATACGTTTTGTAGATTATAGGGGAAAAAAGCATTTTTAAATTTTAAATTCCAAGAATATTCTGTCTTTTTGTTAGTAATAATTAGTTATATGGTGCACTTCTCTTATTCAATAACTTTAGGTAGAACAATTGGTGCTTAAATTTTGCACTTATGGAGGGCTCAGGTTTAGTCCTTTAGTTTCTGATATGTCTCTTCTGCAGATGAATTAACCAACCCCTATAGCTGATGGTAAAAGATATTTCTCCCTTTTGTAGGTGAATGCGTACTGTCACTTATTTTCTTTGGCTGAAGTTAGGCAAATAGTGGGAAGGAAGAAGTTTTGACTTCTTAATTGCTACAAATAACTTGAGAGTATTGGGATCATAGATTCCAGAAATGAATTTCAATGTCTTTTAGTATTCTTTACTATATTGTAACTGTCAAATTCCATGTTTTTTGTTTTACAGGGGTTTAATAATGGTATAATCCCCCATATTTCAATTCTAAGGTGAATTCTGATATATTTCTTATTTTACTCATCTCCTGTTTCTAAAAGCATCAACTTTAGGATATTTTAACTAATTCTCTGATTACCTTTTCATTGATAGTTTATTCTTTCAAAGACTCTGATTTCTTGGTGGTGGTGTTTGTTTGTTCATTTGTTTGTTTTTATAATTCCAATAAGCCAGTTGCAAGGTGAAAGTCAGAATTTACATTTCTAATACTATTTGAAGGAATACCATGTCATCAAAATGCCTGGACCCTTTCTTAATACCTAAATTATCAATAGTGCCTGTTTCCCAAATATTTCTCCAAAACTACCTATTCTGACTTTTTAAAAATTTGTTAAGGGTTCTAGACACTACTGTAATTCCTGACCTTCCCAGTGAAACCCAAGAACACTGTATTTGCATGTTGTTGTATGAATTTTTATATATTTGGGAGATTTGGGATAACAATATGAATGGACAATGGACATTTGAAGGGGCCAAGTCTTATCATCTCTATAACTAAGCACATACAGGGTCAGATCTATTTTAAATGATTATACTACTTTGTTAACAAGCCAATGCCCAGGGTTAGAACTTAGATTTATGGAGACTGGCATAAAGGATTTAGGTTTTATACTCTGTGCCTAAGATGTAGGAGTCTTATTTTTAACTATTTGCCTTATGAATGAGAAGAGAGCGTACATTATCGGGAAACTCATAAGTAATCAACTAAGCCCAAATATCTTGTTGGGTAGAAGTGTAGGCTATGTGCATACAATCTGGCTCTAAAATCAATTTTCTAACCTAGCAAAATGGACAGATTTAATAATGCTTATTATAATTCTTAGATGATGTAAAACTATATGGCAGACCCACTGTAATAGCATAATCTGTTCCCATACCTCGTTTTGGAGCCAGGCAGACGTATGTTCAAAGCTTTGTGGCAACAGGTACTAGCTGTATAGCCTTAGGCAAGGTAGTTGTTCTCAGAGTCCTCACCTTTGAAATAGGAACCAAAGCATTTACCCCATAATGAAGAAGGCTAAATGGGATAAGACTGCCTTAACCTAATAAGTGTTCATCAAATAGTTAAAGTTTTCCATAAACAAAGATAGTAGAGGTGGACAGAGGTACCAGGTACTTTGCATATCCTCATTTAATATTGCAAACAGCCCCGGCAGTTAGGACTTTTAATGTTCGCTTTACATTTTCATGTTGTTAACGTGAAAGAGATTAGGTGAATGGCTAATGTGTGAAATTCAAAAGTCACGATGGTGAAAGCGATGGTGCTAGTCAAGATGACAGTGGCTCTTGTGGTGGTGACGCTGATGGTAGATCCCACATAAGGAGTTGGTGGTGTCACACATAATGAGAATGGATAGGTCCAGGCTGGTTCCTTCATTATGCATGATTTCTTTCTCTGGCCCGCCTTCTGAGGATACGCACTCTCGGTCAGAATCTAGCCTCAGCCTGCAGAAAGAGGCAACCCAACAGTGGCTGCTGGAATTTGTATTTAGTGTCACTTTAACTTGTGGGAGGCAGAAAGTGAATCAGGAAAGCAAACACTAGAAAATTCACTAGTGAGACCATCATTCAGAAAGTCAGGGCTTAAACCATTGAGATTTTTGGCAGAGCTTTACCTTTCAGAGGCCAATATTTACTTTTTGGGAAAATTTTCATGCAATTATTTTACCTCCTTGAGTAATCTACAATTTGAGTTAGCTGGAAGATCATTTCTTTTCTACCACCAGTGTGAGGACCTTACTTTTATTCCAATAATAGTTGCATAAAGTATTCTGTATTCTTGACCCTAGCTGACTGACCTTTACTCAGACTTTAACTGTAAGAACATTTTTTTTGAATTAAACAGAAGAAACCCAATTACAGGAACTTTTATTGAAAGTAAGCATTAAATTTTTTAATATATATTTTTTCTTTTGCTTCCCACAGAAAGGTGTTTCCAGAATAGAAGATTGAATAATGAAACCCTTCATTTAATATTTTCTTAAAGAAAGAAAAACGCTGTTTACTTGGGATAACTGTGGCCCATTGATGAAATGTCTTTCCCCCCACTAGCAATGCTGTTTCCTATTATGTGCTAAGATTTTAGTTTGCAAGGCTGTTCTGTTTTATAGTACATTTCAGTGGGAAATATTTTATTGTTTTAAATTTGAACTGACATTATTTTTCATATGTAAAGTAAAAGAAAGATAAATGCATAAAAGGCAAGGAGGTAAGAAAAAATACTGTGATATTGGGAGTCAAAAAATAAGCATGATAATAAGCAGAAAATTGGGGGTTCATTTTAGGTAGAGACTGTGACAAATCTAATGCGGGTACTTAGAATGAAGCCAACTCTCAGTTGTACACAGGCATTATGAATGCTTATGATAATCCATAGCCTAAGTCAGATTAATTTTGTCTTCCACATGTTACAATAAAGTCCAAAATCAAATAACGAAATCTGGTCCTCTGTGATATACAAAAGGAGCATTGAACTAGATGTCAGAATAACTGGGTTCTTGTCCTAGGATTTCATATTAATTTTGTTGGTGAATTTACTCAAGTCAGATGTTCTCTCTAAGTTTCAGTTTATTCATTAAATGATGAAAGCTGGTTTATATATCTTCCACCTTAAAAATTCAACTAATCCTAAACCTGTATCTGTTTGGAGATACATTCTTCATTTCTTTTATTCATGAATGTGCTTAGGTACCATTTTTATGCATATTATTTGAGGTACTAAGATGGATAAATAACAGGGAAAAAAAAGGAATGGATGAGACACTCCTTATTTTCAGGAATTTATAGGATCTACAGTTGGAAGAATTCCTGAAGATCTGAAGTCATTTTCAGCATCTCTCTATACTTGCCATTTTTTTCACAGCATAATGGGAACTTGTTGAAGGATATTAAGTAAAGAAATTATATGATTTTATCATTTTGGAAGACAGCAAAGACAGATATGTACTCTGTTGCCTGGATGAAACTTTCATTTTATCATATTCGTTTCCCCCCCATGTTCTAGTTAAGGAAATCAGGGTTCAAGGGAGTTAGTCTAAAATATCTAGTCTGAATGTCAGAAAGCCAAGAAGTTAACGGCTCAGCCAGCATCCTTTCTACTGCGCCTCCCTGCCTCTCTGCAATACGCTCATTGGAGGGTGATTGAGAATATAGATTTATCTAATAACAAGGGATTTCAAATGAAAGTTTAAATATAGAAGGATGAGGTGGTCAGGAGGAACCCTTAGAGGAAGTGAGTTTTGAAGAGTCCATAAGGAACTATCACTGGACACTTAGTGCAAGGCGGTTATGATATGTTAGACAGAATGTCACCCATCCTGAGGTATTTATCAGAGTCCAGGCAAGCAGTGGATGCGAGATGGAACCCGGGGATACAAGTCCAGGCCTTGGGCAATGATCATTCTGCCACACACCCTGTGTGGGGCAGGGTCAGAAATAGCACAAACAGTGTCAGGAACCTGAAATAGAGGTGGTGATTACTAGACCAGAAAAGGGATCAGAAAGAATGTGGAGAAATAAAAATGCATTGTAAGTGAGTTGGTACTGTCTCACTGCCAGACACCAGCAATTCTGCTTTTTCTGTGTCTTCCATGGTGCTTGGTACTTTCGTTCTGACCTATTGCATCTATAAAACATCCCTAATGGTATTAGAGATTGCAAAATATCTAGATTTCATTGAAATACACTAATTTTGACTGTGCACAGCATCTCACACCTGCAATCCCAGTATTTTGGGAAACCTAGGTGAGAGGATTGCTTGAGGTCAGGAGTTCAAGACCAGCCTGAGTAACATAGCCAGATCCTCTACAAACAAACAAACAAACAAAACATTAAAATAATCAGGAGTATGTGTTGGTGCTTACCGATAGTTCTAGCTACTAGGGAGATAAAGATGGGAGTACAGCGTGCGTTCAGGAGTTCAAGATTGAAGTGAGCTATGATCATTCAACTATACTGAAAACTGGATAACGGAGTGATACTCTCTTAAAAAACAAATAAAAAAACCCTGAACTGTGAAAGTAATAATTATTTTATAATCAATTTGACACATTTTAAAACACTTTTTATTTCAAAATAATATATTTACATGATTTAAATAGTAAAATAAAGAAATAAGTAAAAATAACCCCTCTCTGGCTTGGCACGCATACCACAGAGGTTATAGTGCCAGCCACATGCACTGAGGCTGGCAGGCTCAAACCCAGCCCCAGGCCAGCTAAACAAAAATGACACCTGCAATAAAACAGCCGGACATTGTGGCAGGCACCTGTAGTCCCAGCTACTTGGAAGGCTGAGGCAAGAGAATTGCTTGAGAATTCCTTGAGGTTGCTGTGAGCTGTGACACTAGGGCTCTCTACTAATGGTGACATAATGAGATTCTGTCTCAAAAAAAAAAAAAGACCCCCTTTCCACACATACATATACATATATACATTCCACAGACATAGCTACTGCCAGAAATGTTTAAATATATTTGAAGGATGCGAAAGTATAAATAAAAATATATGCTACACACCTCATTTCTTTAATCATGCTCTTCTGAGAGCACCTTTTTTCTTTAATAATTTTATTGAATCATAATTATGTACATTGGTGCAATCACAGGGCACGATTCATATACATTCAGAAATATTTTGATCATACTGTTACAGATATCCTTCATGGCATTTCCTTGATCACTATATAAAGAC